>MNCI01032462.1:0-83077 GCA_015680685.1 Gnetum montanum | reverse complement strand
TATTGGAGTGCACCAATGCAAACTAGGATTTCTTATGCTCACACTAATCCTTATTATCCTAAATTTACATTTATTTATTACTATGATGAACAAATTAGATGGAGAGATCTACAGGGAAACAATATCTTACCACATGAATATTTAGCACCATCAATGCTCTAAGAAATCCTCATGAGGTCAAACCTTGGCCATATGCAGGAAGGTTATTAAATCATCAAATACATGACTAGTACATACCAACCAATGGAAGCTTAGACAAGAAGGAATGCCATCATGAAAGTAAGATACAAATACAACAAAGGGAAGAAGGTACCATAGAAAACTATCTTAGAAGAAAAGGAAGATGTTGTATTTCAAACTAAGAAATTATATTAGACTCATGGGTCTTATTCTCAAACATCAATCATCCACATTGAAGATCCCTTTAGATAAAATTACATTTAGCTCTTATAGATACCCTTGGAAGAGATAAGAAAGACTCTAGACTTAGGAGCAACTTAGGGCTTAAGACCTTCACTAAATCTAAAGGAGATGAATTAAGGATTCACAAAAGAAAACTAGCTGGCACCATTCTCCAACTTCTCATCTTCTTCCTTGCATTCATTTACAAATTCTGGCAAGGAAGAATGAAGATTGAGGGATCATGATGGAGAAAGAACAAGAGACCATCAAAGACATGCATATAGAAGAAGGCATCCTAATAAAGAGTAAGATAATTATAATCAAAAAATAGAAAGGGTCAAATGCGAAGAGAGAGAGCATCATGAGCATTGGAGGGATCATCACTATGATAAAGCTTATGAATCCAAAGGCTATGAAGAACCACTGTTAGTCCCTCGTAATATGATCAACATTAGGAAACCTATGTATATTTCTACCAAGCATGCAAGGGATAGTTGCATCAAGCGACTAGACATGAATAACATTCCAAAATTTGGAGGATACAATGTGGATTCACAACACCATCTCTATGCCTTCCATGATGCTTGTGCCCTAGAAAACATAGAAAATGATTGGAAAAAATTAAAGTTGTTTCCTAGAATACTCATCAAGAAAGTAGAGAGCTAGTGTAAATCCTTAGAACCAAAATTAATTTGAATATAGAGTACCATGATAGCAATTTTCAATGAAAAATATCAAACCTACTTAAGAGTGTTAAATGTGAGAAAATATATACAAAGATGAAAGCAAGGAACAATAAATCTCTTAATGCGTAATGGACAGGTACTATTCCTTATTGCATAGGTACCCAAGCCATAGATTTTCTCAAAAGAAACAACTCTAACACATCATCAATGGACTAATGAACAAGACAAGAGAGATCATTGGGGTATATGTCCAAGGTAGACTATCTGAATTAGATCCAAAGATTCATAGTGATGAAAGAGGAAGGAGAGCTAGCGAAAAGAGAATTAGTAGAAGAATATACTAGAGATCCAATAATAAGAAAAAGAAATGTAAGAATATTTGAATCACAAGGAGAAGAAACTTTGGAAGACACAATCCAATAGTTGACTCTACCAATTCAGAAATTAGTCAATAGTTGTACAACAAAGGTAGAGAAAGTGTGGAATTCTGTAGATGAGAAGTTCACTACAACACTAAAGATATTAGAGGAAAAGACTAAACAAGCCTTAAATAGAAGCAAAGATAAGAAGAAGAGAAGAGACAATGGATGTGAAAACTACAAGCACAAAGAAAAAGTTGCTATAGTAGAGGAAGTAATGGACTCTAATTCAAATGATGATGAAGGGTGAGAACTTTGCCAATATGAACATCCTAAGGAATGTTGTCCTGTTATGGTCCACTTACAGGAGTATGGAACATATGTACTCAATCAAAATTTTGGTAAGAAGCTAATGCCCAAACGATTATCTTATCGGCAAGGTAATTTCAGATAGCCCTACAAGCAATCATATTATCTAAGTGGTTTTTATCCTCAACCACAAGAGCAATACTAGCAACAATGGTAACAACCACAAGCATGGAAAATTCCACCACCAAGGCAACAACATCCATATAGGAATCTTGATTCCTATGGATACTTCATCCAACATCCAATCTCTCTTGTGAGAACTTCTATCTTTACTTCCTCTCCTTATGATACACCAGAGTATCATAGACCCACACATCATGGAAAGATTTGAATTCTTACACACCCTAACTAGGAGCTGGTTCCTCATTCCAAGCTCTTGATACATTACCTTCGATATTGGCACCAATTATACAAGAAGAACTACCATCACAACCACAGTAAAAACAAAAGTGTTACTAGGGTAGTGAATATACAAAGAGAAGATCATACCATAAATACTAAAGGTAAATCTAGAAAATGTCTTTTCTTTAGGACAAGTTCAAAAACGTCTAGTAGAGCTAAGACTTCATCCAATCATGTTCCTCCTATGACAAATCCTCTTACAACAATCATGCTTCCACAAAAACCAATCCAAAAAATTATAACTATCATGTTAACTGATACAACGGTAGATTGGATAAAAGTAGGAACTCTTCCTAGGAAAATGATAGATCTTGGATGTCCTTTGAGTTATTTGCAAATTACTGAAAACATATCATGCAAAGCTCTACTAGATTCAGGTTTTGGAGTTAACTTGATATCTTAAGAAACACACAAGGCATGAAACCTACCACCATTAAAGAAGTACAATATAAGAATAGAGATTGTAGATCAATTAGTCACCATTTCCTTGGGATAGATAGAAAATGTGGTGATCACTATTAATGGGTAGTCTTATCTAGTAGATTTTTTTGTGATCAATGTAAAGAATGATAACAGGGACTTTTCGATTATTATGAGAAGAGCATGGCTTAGCATAATTGATGCTAAGCTAGGAATGAGAGACTTGTCCTTGAAAATTTCCAAGGAAGATAAGTATAGAGCCATATAGACACAAATAATTCTATGCATTACTTATGATAAAGAAGAGTACACTTGTGGAAAAAAAGTTTAGAACATCAATATGATCCTTATATCAACCCACAACAAATGTGAAAAATAAGTGTGTATACAAAAAGAAACAGTGGACACTAAACCAAAAGATATCAATTGATTAAGAAATGAGAACATGAAACTTTCAAAAACATGCATAGAAACATCTAACCCACTTATCAACTCCTACCCCAAGAAAATGACCCAAATCAAGATCTTACAAAAGAATATCCTAAACCATGATCATAAACCACAATAAGTAGTAAACATGGGGATTCAAAATATGATATTAAGAATAAACAAGAAAACATATTTGGATAATCTAAAATAAGAATATCATCTATTCCAACAAGATATGTATCTCCTAATGATCAAAATTTGATTATCATCAATGTCACATGGGATAATAAATAAAAATCTAAATTACTAAGGATGACAAATAAGAAACATAGTGTATGATCTTGGTGTTCTAGGGTCCATTTTTCAAATACCTACCCATGAGTTCAATCATGAGGGAGGTACCTTACCTTGAATCAAGAATTGATATGTGCATTTTAACATTTTAATTTTATAATATTTTGGTTTACAATTTTTTATTATACTTTTCACATTCTTTTAATGCTAAATTCTTATATGTTGAGCATAACATATAACTAGGAACCCTCTGGACCTTCTCTATACCTTCCATAAAAATGACACAAAATCTTGAAATTTTCAAGAGTGATAACGTAGATATGATGTATAAGCCCCTACAATATCATATCCATGTTGGTGTATCTATGATGTATCCCTAATAAAAATCTATATCTAGTGCAAGGTGTTAGCAATTTTTTTTCATTGTCTCATTTCACACATTGGGAGTTCATGTTGTTTCTTTAACCTCTGAACTTCCAAGAGCCATATCTTCCTCATCGTAACTCCAAATTGAGCAATTTTCATTTCTTTTTGCTTACAGGGTAATCAACTTAGTCATGGGGGAGACTACTATGTGTAGTTTGTGCGAATTGCACCAAATTCTTCTAATGCCTAGAAGAATAAAGTAAGGATAAGAGCAATAAGAAATATTATATTTTAACATTACAAAGGCTAGTAAATTTAATAATTCTTCTCAAATAATCATTGAAACATACTTTAAATAAGAAATCAATGATTGTGAAAGGTAATAAAGGAAAACGTTGCTTGTAAACATTAAAAAATTCTCTAATTAATGATTTTTTCTTGTAGAAGGATTTATCTATGTTACAAAATTTTTCTATCTTTGCAATGCCATTTAAAACTAAGATCGATGTTAAGGAATAATTTATAATCAAATCCAAGAACTTGAGGAAATGTTAAGAACTATTAGAAATTTTCTTTGAAAAGATGGATAATCTTAAAATTTTTACATTATTGCAAATGCCTCCTAAGAGAATAGACTCCACTTGCAAAGTAAGAGGTCCAATCCTACAACATCCATCAACCAACACTTGCAATAAGGAAATCTGCACAAGCAGAAGCTAGTGTGCTACTTGCTCCTCAGTAAGGATAATGCTTAACACTCTCCAATGAGTGTCTCCAAGTAATTCAGGAGAATTCCATCATGTTCACTATCATAGTGGAATTAAACTTTGGACCATTCATAGATTTTTCCCCTTTTGATATTCATGACCAAATTCAAACCTATCCTCTATGACCACAATCTCATGTAATAGTGAATGATACCTAGGATAAGTATACCAATTTTGAAATAACAAACAAGATAATGCCATGGTGAAGATAGAAGGGATCACAATTTATGAACCGTGATATCGCGTACATGATATCATGTCTGCAATATCGCGTTGACCATGCAATATTAAATACCCGATATCGCAGCTTGTCTCCTTGCCTATAAATAAGAGGCAACACCCTTGTTTTCCACAGTTAGAAGTTAGTCCCTTAGCCAAACTCTTGCCATTTCTTCCTTCTAGCGTTAAAATTATTTCCGCGTGCCTACAGTAAGAGTCATAGAGTGAACAAATCTTTATTCGAGCATTGTGTACCTGAGCATACTTTGTGTACNAAAGTAAGAGGTCCAATCCTACAACATCCATCATCCAACACTTGCAACAAGGAAATCTGCATAAGTAAAAGTTGGTATGTTGCCTACTCCTGAGCAAGGATAATGCTTAACACTCTCCAATGAGTGTCTCTAAGTAATTCAAGAGAAGTCCATCATGTTCACTATCATAGTGGAATTAAACTTTGGACCATTCATAGATTTTTCCCCTTTTGATATTCATGAGCAAATCCAAACCTCTCCTCTATGACCACAATCTCATGTAATAGTGAATGATACCTAGGATAAGTAAGCCAATTTTAAAATAACAAACAAGATAATGCCATGGTGAAGATAGAAGGGATCAAAATGCCATATTCAATTGAAGTAATAGCTAATCCACTAAAAATTCTAAATTTTAGAGCTAATATTATCCAAATCTCTACTAGGTTCAACATAGAGGCAAGAAAGATATCACTACAAAGGGCTTATGAAACAAGTAAGAAAAAATATAATGGATTGTATACGGTAGAAAAGATCTATTTTAAAATTGAAACATATCATTTATTCTCAATAAAGAGGCTAAATAGAATTATCACCTATGCTACTAGAGGAAGATCCATCCTAATGGGGAAATTCTAGGCCAACTTGGTGTAACACCCTATCCTACTACACCTAGCTAGAATAAGGTGATGCCTAGGATCACTAGTAATAACACAATAGAAGCATGATAAACTAAAAAATAATCATGTATAGAAATACATTAACAATAAGTTACTCAATATATATATTATGGAAGGTCAAATTACACAAAAATCCATGCCAAACCAAAGACTAAACATACATTTTGATTTATAAAGCTACATGTCTATACATAAATCAAAAATATGCACTACTCTCATAAAATACAAAAACACATAAACATCATAATCATATATATAAGAGTACATAGAGTTTCATACAAATATAAATACTCCATACTATTGTACATGGAAATCTACATTAACCAATCCTTAAAGATTTTCCCCTCCTCTACTTTCTCTCTTAGGCCTCATTTATGCTCATGCAATTCCCACTTGTAACTAAATAAAGTTAGTATAAAACTGAGTGGAAAGCCTTAACACTTCCCCTACTATATGATCAACAAGTGCTACATTGGAGGAGAGAAATGGGGTACAAGGCAACTTGCATCAAGTACTAGTCTTAAGCATGCTTAAAGCAACACATGTACACACCATATTATACATAACACTAGCATAATCATTATCAAAGAGAATAGATGGCTATCATATAATCATAGATGAATCCACTATTTGATATAATCAATCATATATCCATTACACCACATCACATGCATCACTACTATCATACCCATGCCATCATATCCACTCCATACCATCAAACAACACATGGATCACACAATTATGAATTAATCATAATATATATATTATCAATACTATGACTCAAAAACTAATACTATCACATATGCAACTTATGTGGTCACTAGCATATCCACACTTAGTGTAGCATGTGAAAATTTACTATGAGTACTCATAAACAATCATTGGTTGTAGGTCTTTTATTCATCTCTTATTTACCCAATTGATGTTAAGGTCTGTCAACCTATGACCTACAACCACTAGCCTTCTAAACGTCTAGCTATAGGGACAAACACACATATGCCATGTATTAGTTGTAGGAATGAACACACCTACTTTCTCCCATTCTCAGGATGAGGCTTGAGATAGGAGCCTCACTGATGCATCACAATGGGGGTCGATCCATAACTACCTCCAGGGTGCTTCATCACCAACTGGCCCTCACCCTTATGTTAGCACCTCCCACTAACAACTGCACAAACATCTTTGTGAAGACATGTACAAATAAATGCTAGCTTAAGCCAACTCATGTTGCAAGAACAACATATCCAAAACAAACATAATATGACTACATACAGCCACATCTAATAGTCATATTCATTTCATGAAAATAATACTACAACTTAACCAAACAAAATTTTGCACTACAATCATATTTCATAAACTCCATGTAATTCCATAAAATGATCACTATTGTAATCGCCAACATAATATATGCCCAAAAAGAAAACCAATTCCATGA
The DNA here is from genome assembly GCA_015680685.1 of Gnetum montanum. NCBI lineage: Eukaryota > Viridiplantae > Streptophyta > Gnetopsida > Gnetales > Gnetaceae > Gnetum > Gnetum montanum. The sequence continues at coordinate 75,992 of MNCI01032462.1, read as the reverse complement.
TTAGAAAGTACTTTCCAAGATGATACCAACGCTACTAATTTTACCTAAATTGAACTCCTGGAGGCAAAGTTATATGCTTTCAAATTTTAATTAATAAAATAATATTTAATCATAGCCAATAATGATTGAAATACCCAAAAATTCCCACACCATAATAGGCCCCTAAAATATAATATTCCAACCATGCTAGTCTCATAAACATCACATCTCATATTCCACAAGTCCACAACATATCACACATCACATATTTATTAATAAACAATTTGCAACCAAAACCATAAAATTTCAAGAAATATGCAAAAAAACATGTTCAAGCTCAATCTTTTAACTATCCACCACACATTCCAACATCACATGATCATACATCCTAATTTGGCATAAAAATATAAACAAAGGTAAAGACAACTTACCAATTAAAAATGTTGTGGCAAAAAGTCTAAAATAAGCATAAAATACTCAAAAATCAAGCAAATATTTATTTTGCTCTAAAAAAGTTCCACACCTATGTAAATGCAACTGTAGTAATCCTAAATCTAGGTTTAAAGTAAAGAAAAATCTATTCATGAAGCTCAAATTTCTAAAAAAGAGTGAAAATAGAAGAAAGAAGAAAAGAAATTCAAAAAGAACAACCTTCAACTTCTTGTTTCCATTTTATGAAATAGAAAAGAAATAAGAAAAAAACCTAATTTCTATGAGTAAGCAGTGGCAAAGGTGGTGGATCTTTTTTTCTTAATGAGAAAAAATGAAGGTTTATGCCTTATGCATAAATGTTACTTTTCTTCATTTTTGTCAAGCATGTCACATGCAAAACCTAATTAACTTGTACTTTACTTTTTTTTTGAAAAAAATAAGAATATTTTCATAAAATCATTTCCTAAAACCATTTTATTTTCATAATCTTATATTTTTTTTCCTTCTCAACTAATTTCTAGCACTTCAAACGTGCATAATGAACACACTAGGACTCCAAATCAAAATTCGTTTGAACCTACGAGATCCATATTAGATGCTCTACACAATCACATGCTAAAATATTATCCAAATATAACTAAACATAGCACTACAATGAAAATTCATAAATACTACAATTACATATAAACCATAAATGCATACCAAATATGTGCTCTTGTACCCCCAATCCGACATCCCTGCCAGCAACATCACCTATCTAACACATCGCACACGGATAGTGTACATAATCACATTAGTTAAACATGTAAAGACATCAGAATTATAACATATAAAGTGCAATTATAATAAGCTAGCTCATTCCCAATAATCCACTAATACAACATAAGTAATATATAAATCGTAATCTTATAGCCATACTCAATGTCTCTTGAAGGGATGTACTACTCTTCCCTCCTAGAGAATCTTCCTTCTAGAAAACATTGAGCTATTTGGATCTTAGTCTCCACCTTCAAAGTAGATTTTGAAGCTCCATGTCTATTCTAAAAAACATTGACCATAGGTACAACTTTACTTTGTAGCTATCACAACATGCAATCAACAATCTCTACTTGCTGCTCAACATAACTAACATTAAAATGTAGCTATATTCCTGAATAATCAATCACATGATGTTTATCAAGCACATAACATCATAGCATAGATACATGAAACACATCATGTAAATGTGCTAAATGAGGAGGTAATGTTATCTAATTTTCCACTCTCCTAATCCTCTATAACACCTCAAAAGGACCAATGTATTTAGAAGACAATTTTTCTTTTAGGTTGAATCATGTAAGTTCTGTCAAGGGAGAAACATGAAGAAATACATGATTCCCAAATCAAAACTCTAGGGGTCTTTGATGCTGATTATCATATGCTTCCTACCTACCTTGAATAGGTCTTAATCTATCTCAAATCTCACAAACTTGCTTTGTTGTTTGCCTCACCAAATCTATGCTCACTTGCTAACGATATTCTATGGTATCTTAACATAAAGTGATTCTACATGGCCTACCATATAAAATCTTGTATGATGCTACTTGCAAACTCTGTTGATAATTGTTATTATATGGAAATTCTGCCCGTGATAGCATCTAGTCCACGCCATCTCTATACTGTAAAGCATAGGCTCTTAACATGTCCTCAAGAATGTGATTCATTCACTTAGTTTAATCATCAATTTGTGGATGATACATCAAACTCATGTTTAGCTTTTTATCCATATCCTTATGAAATGCTTGCCAAAAATGTACCATGAATTGAGCATCTCTATCACTAATAATCCATCATGACACACCATGAAAGCACACTATTTCTATAAGAAGGAAATGTGCAATCTCTACTTCACTCATCAATGCTCGTGTCGCAAGGAAATGGGTAGACTTTGTCAATATGTCAATGACTACTAATATAGCATCATGGCCACTGTGAGCCCACATAAGACCAATAATGAAATCCATACCAATGGCATCCCATTTCCATTGAGAAAAATCGTGGGAATGTAAATATTCTCTAGGCCTCTAATGCTTTATCTTCACTTGCTGGCAAATTAAACATCAAGATACATCCTCTCCTACCTTCCTCTTCATACCAAGGCACCAATACATCTATCATAAACCTTGGTACATCTTCTGACTACTTGGATTTATTTGGTATATAGTCATGTGGGCCTCATCCATCAACTAAAATCATAGAGCTTCTATAACACATAGTCCATCATCCCTTCATAACAAACCATGAATATCCACAAAGAATGGTCTATTAAAGGTGATCTATTATCTTAATTCTTGATACCATGGATCATGTCGTTGTTACTCTCAAATCTATTCCTATAAAGTTGATTGGATCGTCAAGTTGTTAAACTTACTAGTCACCTTGCTTAATGCATTGGCTATGTTATTAGTCTTTCCAAGCCTATATTTTATAGTGAAATCAAAGTTAGCAAGTAGCTTCATCTATCTATGTTGTCATAGGTTGAATTGTGATTAACTCATAAGATATTAGAGGCTCTTATGATCGATACAAATAGTAGCTTTCTCCCCATATAAATAATGTCATTAAATCTTTGATGTGAATATCAAAGCATCCAACTCTAGATCATGCATGAGATATCTAGTTTTGTGTGGCCTCAATTGACGAGATGCATAAGCCACAACCTGTCTATCCTACATCAACACACAAGAAAATCCATCCCCTGAAGCATCAATGCTAACATCATATGAGTGTCTATGTGTAAAAGATACCAACATTAGGATAGTTATTAGTCTATGTTTTAACTTCTCAAATACAACCTAACAAGATAAGCTTCAAACAAAGCTAGTTTCCTTCCTCAACAATCAAGTCAAAGGAGATGCTATGCAAGAAAAATATTTCACAAACCTATGGTAATCTCCTAATAATCCAAAAAACCTTTGCACCTCCACTACTAATTATGGCATAGGCCAATTATGAATAACTGTAATCTTTGTAGGATCCACAAAGATACCAACTCTTGATACAACATGTCCCAATAATTGAATCCTTGACTACCAAAATGAATACTTGGTGGGTAAGTATATAGTTGGTGCTCCCTCAAAGTCTATAATACCATTCACAATTGCTTTTTGTATGACTGCTCATCAGGAGAAACATTAAGATATCATCTATGAATACAATCACAAACTAGTCTAGGAATGGTTGCATCACATTATTCATGAGGTGCATGAAAATTTCTAGTGCATTTTTCAACCAAAATGGAAGCACTAGAAACTCAAAATGACCATATCATGTTCTAAATGTTGTCTTTAACACATATTATTCACAAACTAGCACATGATGATATGCAAACTTGAGATCAATCCTTGAGAATATATGAGCTCCTCAAACCTGATCAAACAAGTCATCAATACATTACAAAGGATATTTATTTTTCATTTTCCACTAGTTTAGCTACCTATAATCTATGCATAGTTGCAAACTCCCATCCTTCTTTTTAATAAATAGCATGGATGCATCCCACAGTGATACACTAGGTCGAATGAGACCCTTGTCCAACAATTCTTGTAGCTGGATCTTTAGCTCTGCTCACTCTATGAAAGACATCTTATGTGGAGGCTATGAAATAGGCTCTATACAAGGTTTAAGTTCAATATCAAACTCAATTTCTCACCTCAGTGGTAAACCTCATAATTTTTACTAAAACATATTAGAAATGTATTAAACCATAGGAATTTGATCTATCTCCACCATATCTATTTTATATATTGTAGCCACAAAGCATCCATGACCTTTTTTAAGCATCCTATGATACTTCTGAGAGGAGATAAAATCTAGGTGCATAATCTTTAGACAAGTTTGTACTTCAATTGAAGCACCATTAACTGACTATAATCTTAGGAGCTTTTGTCAATAGTCCAAACTAGCATTGAACTACAACAATCAATACATCCCCAAAATTACATTACATACCCAAAGATCCATCACATGCAAATTACTAACCCATTGTACACCTTTCAAATCTATTAGTACACCTATACACACCTAGCCAACTTGAGTCTCATGACCCCTAGTAGAAGATACTATCAACCTAAGAGAAAGGGAATAACATGCAACAACTAGATGATGTGCAATACTAAGATCTATGAAAGAATGACTAGCACCTAGATCAAATAAAATTAATACATCAAAGACCAAAATTGTTCCTTCCATCTCCATCATTGTGTTTGGCTACACATCTAATGGTTGGTCTGTTAGGGTGTACACTCACCCCTAAGTTCTCTAGTTCACTCCTCCTAACTGAGTGATAGGTGTTCTGTGTCCACCCTAAATTGGAGGTCACTATCCTTGACCTCTACCTTCTCCACTATTGCATATCCACTTTGGGCACTTTCTAGCTCAATGTCCTAATTGGCCACATGCAAAAATATTTTAGAAATTCCTCTCTAGATGGCCAGGCTAACCACATCTATGATAAACAATAGATCTATAACCAACCCCAATAGTAGGACCATGAGCTAGTGTTGGATCCTTGTCATCTCTCTCTTTGAGTTGTATCCTCTAGCTAGCTTCTTTCTATATCCATACCAACTACCCTAGCCTCATCATAGGATGTCAATCTGAGGGGTATTATGTGGTCCTTCAAAGATGGCCTCAAACTACTAACAAATCAATTTTCTTGTGCCAAAATATCTATATACAATTTTAGAGAAATGAGCATTATACTCTACCATAGACCAACTATCCTAATACAACTAGTTGAACTCCTCCTTCTTTGCTTGAGCATATTGGGTAGACACATAAAAATCTTTGAAAGATGTTAGAAAATCATCCCATATCACTTATTGGCCAATTAAATTCTTAGCTAGCTCCTTAGTTGTCCACCAACACTAACTAGTGCTAACCAACTGATATACTACTAATAAAGTTTACTAAACCAAGGAGTATCCCATTAAATCAAAAGCCTTTTGCAACTCCTCCAACTATTCGATAACTATAGTAGAATCTTTAGTGGCATCAAATTTAGTAGGTTCCAACTTCTACAATTGCTCTACTAGTTCCCTATTGGTAGGCTACCTCTTTGAATTTCCTAAGCCTCCACTACTACAATCACTTCCCACTTCCTTGACCATGGAAATAGGAGCATCACTAGCTACAACATGCAACAACTATTGTATAATATCTAGTTGTCTATTCACAGGAAAAATGATAGATGCTTAAGGAGGCTACGCCTGCCTATTAGTAGGCCCTTCTAACCTATGGGCCTCACTAGCATCATGACCACATTTACTATACATATCTGTAACTTGAAATAACAAATGGGTGAGTACCCCAAACATCATACAACATCGAAGTAAACTAGCCCAAACATCATACAACATCGAAGTAAACTAGCCCAAACATCATACAACATCGAAGTAAACTAGCTCCAATACCACAACGTAACACCCTACCCTACTGCACCTGCCTAGGACAGGATGATGCCTAGGATCACTAGTGATAACACAATAGAAGCATGATAAACTAAACACTAATGATGTATAAAAATACATTAATAATAAGTCACTTAATATATATATTATGGAAGGTCAAACTACACAAAAATCCATGCCAAACTAAAGACTAAACAAACATTTCAATTTATAAAATTGCATGTCTCTACATAAATAGAAAATCAGCATTGCTTTCATCAGGTGCAAAAGTACATAAACATCATCATCATACATATAATGGTAGAAATAGTTTCATACAAATATAAATATTCCATGCTACTGTACATGGAAATATACATTAACAATTCCTTGAAGATTTTTTCCTCCTTTACTCTCTCTCTCTCTCTCAATGCTCTTCTATGCTAATGTGGCTCCCACTTGTAACTAAATAAAGTTAGTATAAAACTAAGTGAAAAGCCTTTATAATTCCCCTAATAGATGGTCAACAAGTGCTGCACTACAGGAGTGGAATGGTGTACAAGGAAACTTGCATCAACTAGTAGTCTTAAGCATTCTTAAAGCAACACATGTACACACACCATATCATACATAACACTAACATTATCATTATTAAAGAGAATAGATGGCTATCTTAAAATCATAAAAAAAACCACTATCTAACATAATCAATCATATATATATTACACCACATCAAATGCATCTTCACTATCATGCCCATGCCATCATACCCACTCCATGCCATCAAACAACACATGGATCACACAATTATAAATTAATAACAAGATATATATTATCAATACTATGACTCAAAAATCAATACTATTACATATGCATCCTATGTGATCGTTAGTTTATCCACACTTAATGTAACATGTAAAATGTTGCCATGAGTACTCATAAACAATGATTGCCTACAGGTCTTTTATTAGTCTTTTATTTACCCAATTGGTTGTAGGGTCCATCAACCTATGACCTATAACCACTAGCTTTCTAGAGCTCTAGCTATAGGGATGAACACACCTAAACCATGTATTAGTCATAGGGATGAACACACCTATGCTCTCCCACTCTCAAGGTGAGGCCTAAGAAAGGGGCCTCATTGATGCATCACAGTGGGGATCTATCCATAACTACCTCCAGGGTGCCTCATCACCAATCGATCCTCACCCTTATGCTAGCACCAGTTGTCAACGACCACACAAACATTGTTGTGAAGACATGTACAAATGCAAGCTACCTTAATCCAACACATGTTGCAAGAACAACATATCCAAAACAAACATAATATGACTATGTACATCCACATCTAATAGTCATATTCAATTCATGAAAATAATACTATAATTTGACCAAAAAAACTTTGTGCTACAATAATATTTCATAAACTACATGTAATTTCATAAAAATTACCACTATTATAATCGATAAGATAATATATGCTCAAAGGAAAACCAATTTCATGATTAGAAAGTACTTTCAAAAATGATCCCAACAACACTAATTTCACCTAAATCGAACTCCTAGAGGCAAAATTATGCACATTTAAAGTTTAATTAAAATTAATATTTAATTATAGCCAATTATGATTGAAACTCCTAAAAACTCTCACACCATAATAGGTGCCTAACATATAATATTTCAACCATGCCAATCTCATCAACATCACATTTCATATTCCACAAGTCCACATCATATCATACATCACATATTTATTAATAAACAATTTGCAACCAAAATTGTAAAATTTTAGAATATATGAAAAACAATGTGTCCAAGCTCAATATTTTAACCATCCACCCCCCATGCCCACAATGCATAATCATATACACTAATCTAACACAAAAATATAAGGAAAAGGTAAAGACAACTCACTGATTAAAATTGTTACGGCAGAAAGTCCGAAACAAGAATAAAATGCTTCAAAATCTAGAAAAACTCTATTTTGCTTCAAAAAAGTTCCACATCCATGTAGATACAACCACAACAATCCCAAATCTAGGTTTAGAGTAAAGAAAAATCCATCCAAAAAGCTCAAAGTTTATAAAAAGAGTGGAAACTACAAGAAAGAAGAAAAGAAAACTAATAGAGAACAACCTTTAGTTACTTGTTTCTATTTTATCAAATAGAAATGTAACAAAAAAAGCCTCAAATTCTATGGGTAATTAGTGGTAGAGCTAGTGGATCTTTCTTATTTAAAACAAAAAAAAAAACAAAGTTTTATGCCTTATGCATAAATGTTAACTTTCATCACTTTTGTTAACCACGTTGCATGAAAAACTCAATTCACTTATACTTTACTTTCTTAATATATATATATATATACATAAACTCATTTTTTAAAACCATTTTATTTTCATAAGCTTATATTTTATTTTTTCCTTTGCAACTAATTCTTTGCACTTCAAATGTGCATAACAAACATACTTGGACTTCAAATCAAAATCCATTTGAACCTATGAGATCCATATCAGATGCTCTATACATTCACATGATAAAATCTTATCCAAATATCACACAACATAGTGCTACAATTCAAATGCATAAATATTGCAATTACATATAAAGCATAAATGCATACTAAATAAGTGCTCTTGTATCCCAATCCAACATCCTTGCCAGTAACATCACCTATCTAACACATCACATAGGACTAGTGTACATAATCATGTTAGTTAAGCATGAAAAGATATCATAATCCTAATATATAAGGTGTAATTATAATAAGCTAGCTCATCTCCAATAATCCACTAAGACAACACACATAATATATAAATCGTCATCATACAGCTATACCCAATGTCTCTGGAAGGGATGTAACACTTTGCTCATCTAATGTTTTTGGAAATTCAAAGAAGATTTGAGGAGAAAAAGATAAGGAAACTCACTCTTTAATTCCCTTGTCTCATTAGAAGGTTGTGCTAATAAGAAGGAATTTTAGGCTACAATAATGATGTACTCTGAAAAGCCCAAAATATCTCCTATGCTAGAATCTCCAAACTAATACCACCAAAGAGAGATCAAATGGAGAAGCTAGTAGGCATTGAAGGAGTAGTTGGATCTACATTGGCAGGAAATGTTTTAGCCATAGGAATGAAGCAAGTAGAACCCAGTGGGCCAACACTAGTAGCTAATAGGCCAACACCAGTAGCCAATAGGCCAAGGCCAAGTGCTTCTTCCACACAACAAGATTATAGATCCCTAATGAGCTAGCTACAAAAAATTGCTGAAATAATAATTTTAAGAAGCTAAGAGGTCTCAAGTATGTATAGGATAAGGGACAATCCAAACAAGCCTATTATAGCAACAAGACCTAAAAGTAATCAAATTTTATTGTAAGTAAGACAATATGAGGATTGGGTGCAATAGATACTTGGGAATGCTGCATCCTTCCAAGTGATGCTAGAAATAAGAGAAGGAGTCACAGTAGTAGTAATGCAACACTAGGATATAGTAGGAGTAGCAAAATTTATTATAGATCATATTAAAGAATCCTTCAATATTCCTATTATGCCACTAGATGATATTACTAGAGTAAAAGATGTAGAAATCATAGAATGAACATCCATGATCCTAGAAGAGCATGAAGATATCTTAGACTAATTATTGCAAATTGGACAAGTAATGCAAAATCTTTTCAATATCCCAAACAATATTACTACAGTGCAATTGAAATTAATTTCAACCAAGAGTAAGCTAGTCATGGTTGAAACTAGAATACAACATGTTGAAAACAAGGTGCATATGCTACAAGTGGAATTGACTACATTAAGAGCACAAAGGCAAGACCTTGCATTGTATATTATGCTTGATTAACTAGAACAATATAGGTATAAACAAATGGACCAATTGATGACCAAGTATGCATAAATGAAGATGGACAAAGAGAAGGCTGTGTGGAATGCTTTAGTGACAAAAGCCCAAACATATGCCCATGTCAAAGCCCTAACTACACTAGAGGAAGAAAACTAGAAAGTTATTACAGAAAATATAAGGTTAACCAACATTGAAAAGCAAACGAATGTGCTGGAAGAAAGCATTCATCAACTAAGAGAGCAATTTTCTCAAGTTAACTTTAACATTAGAAAATTAGCCAGAGAAAATAGAATCATATTCATGGAAGAAGTTTACATCATACACCAAAAGTCATCAATTACAATTAGTGCATAATAAAATAAGGCTAAAAAGCATGAATAACTAAAGCACTTCAGAGACCAAGTGAGCATGTACAGGTAGATCAATGAGAAAGAGATCTAAATGGCTAAAGATAAAATTAGTTCCATCATAACATAAACACCTAATTGACAACCTATCTTGGATAGTTTTACCCATGTGCACTAAGCCAAAATAAAAAACAAAGACCTATAGATAGAGATTTAATAGAGCACATGAGGTTAGCGAATCTTCGACACACTAACTTAGCCATGTTAATAGCAAGCAGACCCAAAATAGAACTGGAGTAGCAAGTGGCCAGAGTTTATGAAATATATGAGAAAGATTTTGTAGACAGAAAGGATGTGCAACAAAAGCTTCACATAGAAAACACTGAGTTACAAGTAGTAAAATCTAGCTATCATGACTAGAAGGATGTAGCAGTAAACCTGGCTAGAAGAATGATTGATCACCAAGAATTAAGGAAAATAGCTAGAGCTTTTAAATAGAAAAGAAGGTAGTTTGTAGCTTAGTTTGTAAAAGCCAACAAAATTTTCCCACAATTGCCATGTCCTTGAGAGTTACTAAGTCCAACAAACATTGTTGAATTCACCTAGATGGTACATGCTCCAAGATCTAAAGAAGAAAAGCTTTAGGTATTACTTAATAGATACAAGTTTCAAAAGCCCAATGATAAAGAAAAGAAGCCAATGGAGAAGCCACCACCACCTAGAACATGAAGACTACATCATGCTTTACTTGTTTTGTTTTGTTTTGTTTTAACTTATTTTTGTCATGTGTCAATCATGCGATGCATGATAATTTTGTAAACACCACTTGAACCATAATGTAGCATTCATATTAGAGTCAGTCATGTATGTAAGGCATAGTATCAAATTCTATATGTATTCTCACAAATTTTGTAAGAAACTCTATCCTCCTTTTGTTTTAACTTGAGAATGATTTTTTAGTTAATTGTGAGGGTATGATGAAACATGAATATATGTAGGCTATGATTCTATGATATTGTGCCTATGATATCATAGCACAACATATGTCATCATAGATGCAATACAGTGGGCCATGGTCATGCCTATAAATACCAACCCACTATTGTATTAAAACAACAACTTTCATCTATTACTTAGTAAAATTCTTGTAATTGTTTTTCATAACTTAGATTTAGAGTTAAAGTGAATGCCTGCAATGTGGTGAACAAAAATTGTATAGAATCTTTATTTGAGTGGATTATTCTTGGATGTAATTCATGAATATAAATAAATATCAAGATTGTTTTTCATCATTGCAACATCTCACTTAGCCTAATTTTACTTACTATCATGTTTACTTTCATTAAGTCATGTACATTTTCTAAGTTCTTTAGTTTTCTAATGCCTATTAGTAAGCACAAAATAACTATGATTGGATGTTAGCATAAAGTGTAACTATTTGGTAACCCAATAGTGACTTTGCTTAATTTTCTTACTAGTGAAATCACTTGGTAATCCTTTTAATGGTTACATCAACCCAAGATGTGTACAAAAAACTTGGAATGGTTACTTATCGTCAATAGGCTAAAATAGCTTTATATTTTCATTGCACTTAGACAGAGAATTTATAAGCATTTTTACCATGTTGGTAGTTAGTGTGAATGAAGCCAAACAATATCAATATATTATATACCTCACTAAGAGTTAAACCATACAATTTGCATTTCGCTAACTCTAAGTAAGAAGACAATGATCATGAACTCAACATTAACTACTGGTATACTTACATTGCCCATCCATGGATTACAATCTAGTTGCATGTGAATACTTGTGACTTGTGTGGTTAAGTTTTAGAATACCCAACCACACATTAGTGGAAAATTAATTTTCAAAAATTATTAAAGGGTCATCACCTAGAAGCTCAATTATCATCCCATTAAGTTGGGCCTCAATAAATTTGTTAGATTAGCAAAAGGCAAACCTCTTTTCTTATGGATATGTCCAAGCTCAAACATAGACTTTATGTTCTAAGAAACAAGAATCTTGCTATTATTTCTATTAGTGAACCTTATTTTTAACAATTATAAAATAAATACTTTTGAAGAAAGAACATTTAAGAAAAAGAACAAAATTTTGAAATGATTAAAAAATTTTCCTTCTTTAAGGTGAAGATAGTCTTATTTTCTAAAGTAAAAAGGTGTCATAGTAATTATTGTAACCAATACTAGATAACTATATGTTACCTTATGATAAACAGCTAACATAAAAATTTAATGAAGCTTAAGTAAAAATTGTATAAATTAATGTTACTCAAATTGAACCCATGATTGAACTCAAGAGTTTATCATCAAGTGAACACCTCATTCTTGAACTAAATGGCATTTCTATGGAAGTATAAAAAGTAATGGAAGATAAAGGAGTTTCATGGATAATAAGATTATTTAACAAAATAAAGGAGTTTACATGAAACTAACATGAAAAGAGATAAAATCCTTTAACATAAATATGAAACATGAAAGGAATTATCTTGAATATGCAAATTAGAAATGAATCCCATGAATAGAGCAAAAAACTACTTCTAAATTCTTTGGTACTTAACTAGGAACATGAGGAAACATTCAATTAACTTTAGAAACTTAAAAAAACATTTAATTTAAACATGCATGCAAAAATACATAAAGAAAATTAAGAAATATTAAAATATATCCGAAGAAAATTCAATTAAAAAGAGAATGGAAAAATACATAGTTCAAACCACAAAATCATAGGCAACCAAAAATAAAAATGTTAATGAAGCATGAGGCATAAGTTAGCAAATAACACATCAAGGGTTCAAATTGCAAACATACCAAGGAGGTTAGGGGTCTCTCAGATAGGGGTGTTACATGCATCATGTTCAAATCATCATAACACATCCATCAATATGTGTAATAGATATCCTATCAATATGTACATCATATAAAAACTATACAAAATCATAGCTCATGGGCTATTAATACAAACTCGATTAATAAAAATATCCATCTCTCTCACAAAGACATACAACAAGAAATATAGGAATATGGTACTAAGATCTCAATTACCTTCCTTAGGTCTACTGGCCTCTTGAACTTCTAGCTTCATTACCTGTACATAAAGGGGATTAGTACAAAACTAAGTGAGAGCTTTTACTCATCCCTTACAAATCTAGAGCTTGACATTATGCTAAAGGAGATGTGTGAGGTATTCTAAGTAACTTGCAACATGGTTCATGTATCTTAAGCTATAACAAGCATGTAACATCATGTCAACTAGTCATATTTACATCAAAGTCATCATCCATAATATCAAGTTCATACATCATAATACTAACAATCAACTATCCATTCTACCATCTGACATCATGCATAGCTCATCATAACAACATCACATATCAATGATATCACATAATCGAGCATAGGATACAATTATAAGCATACATAATTGGTGTTCTATCCCAAACCACCAATGTTGATAGTTAATATCATCAAGCACATAATCACAGACTACTAGCAACTAATGTTAGTACATAACATGTTTCCCTAACAACTAGTGCCCCAAGAGATCACAAACTATAAAGCATATACACACTCACATAGCTCATGTGGAAACTAACACACCTACACTCAATGTAAGCATGATATTATTGAAATGAGTACTCATAACATAATCAATGCAAGTAGATATTTTATGAATTTTTCATTATATATTTCACTATTGATGCTAGTGCATAAAACCTCATTCTGATTATGCTCATTCCTTTGAAAAAATACAAAAATTCATACACTTATCCACCCTAGTCATGACCTCTACATGACTAGTGCATAGCTCATGCTCCTTGGCTTTCATTGAAAAATAAATGAAATGAAATTTATGTGGTCCTATTGTGGCTTGCTCTACATTGGAAAAGAAATGAAATTTATATGCAAAAGACCACCATGACACCATAACTAGTTCACCGCGACTTATGGCTAATCCTTTGACTCAACAACTTATTCATGCTAGGAACATGACTTTCATTTCTTTATTTTTTCAAGCACAAGCTCACTGCACAAGCAATGCAACCCACATTCAAAAGAAGTTTAGGGAAAACTAGTGTTGCAAGGACATTGTGCCTCATGCCAAAAGAAACCCTTGCCATGAGCAGGTTGCAATCGTATCACAAGCTACTTACTAGTTGAAAAACTATATCACAACCATATGACACATACATACCCATACGAAGTGCTTTAGCTTAAAAAAAACTCTAAGTATATGTGATAATAGACATAAAATTTGTAAAATCAAGTAATTAAACACTCAACCTTGCATTTATTTTTGCAATTGCATACCACTCTTCTACATAGGTTTGTTCATACATAAAATATTTTTTGTATTATTTAAACATGTGTTGCTAGATTTAACCCCTACTTGGTGCCTATTGGTAGGCAAGCGTAGGACCCAGTGACACACATAAGCATGGTTAAAATGGTCATGAAATGTACATGGATGGGTTACATGAATTGACCCATAAACCATTGTGGATTGGTTTATGGTTTTTTCTTACTAGTCATGGTCTGCACAAAAATTAGTAGCAACAACATGCATGAATTTACACATAAGTATAAAACACAGCTATTTATAATACACATTCACATGCTCAATTTTTGAGCATTTCCCTGGAATCATAGGTACACTAGTTCTTCTCATTATACTTTAATTCCTAACTTTATACAGTATAATCATGCTACTACAATTGAGAATACAACCATAGAACTCATTTCAAATTTTGAATTTGATCAACATTCTAATCATGTTTGTCCCTTCCACAAATCCATGAATATGTACATAAAATCAAAATTAGAAAGAATAGGAGATAGGTAAAAACACCCATCACAAATTCAAAAAAGCTATATGATGAGTTGCAGTTCAGTTGGTTACATCAACGAGGCCTTGTCGACGTAGTGTTGGTTTTCAGCTATAAATACACACCTACTAGTTGCAATTATGACATCAGAGATTGTAGTTGCATTGAAGCTCTTATAGTTTTTCCATTTAAAAGTTAGAATTTTTCCCCTAAGTGCCTACAACAGAAGTCATTAAGTGTATGGATCTTTATTCAAGCATTTTTGTACCTAAGCACGATAATGTATGCGGCACAAAAGACGAGCTTTCTGATAAACTTTGTAGCACTTTGGATAGATTAACTATTTTATTTATGCATCTAATTTTTTTAATTATTTATTAAATGTTTACAATTAGTTATTAAATATTTTTCAGTTATTACATTAATGAAGTAATTAAGCCAGATAGATTACACACATAAGTACGACCACTTCAAGTGTAACACATATTTGCTTGGTAATTTGAGCAGCATTATTACTTGGTACACCTAGTAGCATAGTGCTTGGTCATCCTACAGTGGATACGTGGGTTCAGGATATGTACAAAAAGTGGGACTGGATGCTTATGTTAGGATTAGTTAAATGCTAGTAATTAGTTAATTTAGATTAGTTAATCTAATTTCTTTTATCTACATTTTGAACACTAAACTATAATACACAAAATGATAAAAACCAAATGCCTCAGTGACACTTAACCATACCAACAAGAATCACAAGTGTAATTGGAAAAACAACGATTGACCTTAAGGTAAGATTCACTTCATAGAGGACTAGTGCACCAAAAATGATAAAGTCCATGGAATTTGACTAGATCACACATGAATGCTTTGTGATTCATATGGTTGGGTGTAGGGGTACCTCGCCACTCATCATTAGTGTTGTTGTTGGGAACTTTGTTTGTTGAAACGTGCACTATTTAGGTTTAGGTGAATACCATTAATATCATTGTATGAACCTCAAGCTCAATATCATTCCCACTATACATAGAATTATAAAAGCACACTAACAAAATTATTTTATTTTGCAAAATGCCTTCTTCTCACAAGCACGAAGATGTCAAACCACCAATCCCATAGGAGTGCAAAGTGTTATACTCATCCATATGAGTTTGTACCAAACTTCACCTTCATCCTACATCAAAATGAATAGATACAATGACATGAAGTGGAGGGTAACATTGTTTTCCCCCCAATAGATCTATGCCTAGGATGATATTGAAAACCCTTAAGAAGTTGGGCATAGCAAATCTTCATGAAGAATATGTTATGCTATCCCACTGAAACACAATGTAAATGAGATCAATGTTAGGAGAAACTCCATGATGCTATGAAGGGGAAACATTTTACTAATCCCTTGTTCCTACTAGACCAATATGACAATGAGGATCGGCCTTTTGAGGATTCTTAACATAAAGATTCTCCACCCACTTTTACTGATGACAAGGATGTGAACCTAAACTTGTGATCAACATTTCATAAAATAGATTCAGAAAAAAGTGATAGCTAAGGTAGGGACTCGAGCAAGTATCACAATGATAAGGGATCTAAGGATGATGATCATAATAAGTAAAAGAGTGATGGTAGATACCGCAGTGGTAGTGGTGGTCCACCTTCCTCTTCATCCTCTTCATCCTATTTTGAACATTCCTCTTTACTTGATAGTTCTCATAGAAGCCACAGTTGAAATAACCATGATGAAGGTGATCAGCAAGATAACAATGACCGTGAATGCCACGAAAATAGAAGAGGTGGCTGAAACCATCATCGATGTCATCAACGCAGTGATGATGATGAGCCTCTATTAGAGACTCGAAGTATGCTCAACATTGCAGAGGTAGTTAAAATTCCAACCAAGCATATGAAAGATAGTTGAATCAAGTACTTAGACATGAACAATATCCCAAGATTTGAGGGGGGATACAACTCTAATCCACATACACATTTACAATCTTTTCATGATGCTTGTGCCTTACAGAACATAGAGAATGAATGGAAAAAACTCAAACTCTTTTCTAGGACACTCATTAAAGAAGCTAAAAGTTGGTATTGGTCCTTAGAGTCAGAGTCTATTCACTAATGGAGTACCATGTTAGAAATTTTTAATGACAAATATCAAACGTACTCCGAAGTGTCTAATTTGAGAAGGCAAACCCAAGGCTGGAAACAAGGAGCACATGAACCCTTGGATGCCGCCATGGGCAAATACTATTCACTCTTACATCGATGCCGTGGCCATGGTTATTATCAAAGGGAACAACTTTGCCATATTATAGATGGGCTCATAGTAGAAACAAGGAGAACCCCTAGGGTGTATGCAAAAGGAAGATTCTCTAAACTGAGATATCATTAGATCCAAAGGCTAATTGAGTAGGTAGCAAAAGAAGAAGATGAGCTACAAAAAAGGGAAAGTGCTGAAGGGTAAAATAGGAATCCTTCCATTAGAAAATGAGAGGTCTGATTTTGTAATGAGAAGGAGTCACCACTTGATGAAGTGATGAATAGGAAGATCTTGCCCGTCCAAAAATATATTTATGATATTTTGGCCAAGGTTGATAAATTATGGGACTCTTTGGATGAAAAATTTCAAATTACTATGAAGATTGCTAAAGAATCCAAAGAGAAAAATAGTGATCATAACCATAGGAGATAAAAGAAGCTAAACATACCTACCAAAAAGGTAAGGACAAAGCTGAAGAAGTAGAGAAAGTTGTGAAGTCCAAATCTGATGATGAAATGGATTGTGACATTTGTCACTATAAACATCCAAAGGGATGTTTCCCTATGGTGTCACACTTACAAGAGTCTAGGATGTACACATTGAATCCTTGATTAGCACGTAAGCAAGCACCTAGATGATTTCCTTACCCTTAAGACAATCTAAGGCACTTCCACCAATAGCAAAAAGCTTACTACCCAAGTGGAACTCTTCCATAACCATATGAACAATACTAATAGTAATACCAACCACAATGGGGAATACCACCACCAAGGCAATAGTATCCTAACTAGATCCATATGGGTACTATGTTCAACAGCCCATCTCCCCTAGAAGTTCTACAAGTCATACATCATTCCAGCATCACTATTACCCTCCAAAGTACCATTGAACACATTCACCATCTACTCAAGGAAAAAACCCATATCCATATTCATATCACCCTTCACATCCATCTCCACACACACCTCCACATTCGACCTAGTGACCTCTTGCTCCATCCATGTAGGGTGAGATTCCTCCATGGATACAACAACAAAATGCTACAAGTGTTGTACAATCACAACTAGTTTTTCAGCCAAATGGTCCAAATAATCAATCAAGGAAAAGACCTTTTTTCCACCCTAGCAATCCTCTTCAACCCTCACAATCTAGTCTAGCTTACTGTCCTGCATATCCAATACCCTCATCCTCTACATCAAATATCATCGAGTGCCCTTAAAAGAAAGTGCGACCTTGGATTCGCACTGTAATGCTAATTCATGTTATTTCTAATTGGATCAAGGCTAGCAATATTCCTATGAAAAGATCTGATCCATGAAGTCCACTCATTTCTCTATAGATCACTAGACATGAGCCATGCAAGGCTCTTCTTAACTCTAGTTTCAAAGTTAATCTCATCTCCCATGACATGGACAAGGCCTAGAACCTACCACCTCTCAAGAGGAGCAACATTCATATAGAATTAGTAGATTAGTCAATTACTATTCCTCTAGGATTAGTAGAGGACATTGTGACCACAGTTTGTGGGTGCTCCTATCCTATTAATTTCCTGGTGATCAAGGTGGACAATTGCAAAAGTAACTTCCCCATCATCATGGGAAGAGCTTGGCTAAGCACGGTCGATGCATGTATGGGCATAACGAACCTATCTCTAGAAATATCCAAGGAAAATGAACTAGGCAAGATTAAGAAGAAGTGTATTCCATGCATTATGTACAGTAATAATGAGTGCAATTGCATGTGAAAGATTTGGTCAATCAAAAGTATACACATTAAAGCATGAAATCAGTGTGCACAAGAGATTAACATTCAAAGGTGTTTGTACCCAATAGCCACAAAATAGGAGGACACCTAGTGGTTGATAGCTAAATTAGATAAAAGCACATTATGCATGGATCCAATGAAGAGCCTAACATGTGCTTATGTTGAAGGCATGAACAAAATTGAACAAGTTCATTCCCAACTCTTTAATGAAGATGATGATACCTATTGGGGAGAGTTGGAAATCCTAACTTTAAGCAAGAGCCATTAGAGCTAAAAACTTTACCAACCGATATGGAGCATGCATTTCTAAAAAATTGGTAAATTAGTCATAATTAATATCAAACTTTCTCTTGAACAAAAAGAAATGTTGTTAAAGGTATTCAAAAAATGGGTAATAGCCTTTGCTTGGTTGTATCCCAAGCTAACTAAAATTGATCCAAGGATATAACAATATTTCATTTACACCAACTTGGCCATGAAGCTTAGAAGGCAACCATAGAGATGATTGAACCCCAAATTAAAGTAGATCATCAAAGAGGAAACTGAAAAACTCCTTAAGGTAGGGTTCATCTATCCCATCATGGATAGTGAGTGGATTAGCCCACTCATAATTGTGTCAAAGATGGGTGGCAAATGGTGGGTCTGCATCAGCTTTAGGCTATTGAATATGGCAACATTTAAAGATCAGTTTCCTTTGCCATTTATGAATCAAGTGTTGGACACCATATCTAGGCATTATAATTATAGTTTCTTGGATTGTTATAGTGGTTATAACCAAATTCAAATTGTGCTAGAAGATCAAGCCAAAACAACATTCACAAGTCCCTAGGGAACTTTTGCATATTGTAAGATGCCATTTGGTTTGTGCAATGCCCCTGCAATATTTCAACACTTGGTCCTTAGTATCATCCAATAGTAGATTGGTAATGGTGTTGAAGTATTCATGGATGACTTTTCTACCTATGGAGCTACATTTGAGCAAGACTTGAATTTCCTTAAGTAAGTATTGAAGAGATGTGTTGAAATAAACTTGTGGCTAAACTAGTAAAAGAGCCATCTCATGGTCTAAGAACGCATTATGCTAGGGCATTGAATTTCACAAAATGGGATTGAGGTAGACCCAAAAAAGATAAATGTCATCCAAGGAATGACACATTAACTAGAGATTGTTAAAGATGTTTAGTCATTCCTTGGACACATTGGCTACTACCAACGATTCATAAAGAATTTCTCTAAGATTACAAAGCCGTTGGTAGAGCTTACAAAGAAAGATGCATATTTCATCTGGACCAAGGAGTGTGAACACATATTTCAATAGTTAAAAGAGCAACGCATAGAAACACCAATCCTATGAGCACAAAACTAGTCTAGACCCTTTCATATCATGAAAAATGGATCTAAGTACACCTTGGGAGTAGTGCTCACATAGATGGACAATAAGAAATGCCCATACTATATCCACTATGTAAGCCAAAGCATTGTGGGAGCATTGTTAAATTACATCACCATGAAGAAATAAATAATGGTAGTGGTGTACACTCTAGAAAATTTTAAGCACTATGTGCTTGATTATAAAGTATTTGTACATATGGACCACAATGAAATCTGCTTCCTCATGAATAAGTCAATGGTGAGCCATTGTGTCATATAGTGGCTAGTGATCTTGTAGGAGTTTGATCTCACGATGGTAGATCGAAAGGGGACCAAGAATGTGGTCACTAACCACCTCTCTCACTTAAGATGGGATAATAAAGAGGAGGAGAGCTCACTCTCTAATCAGTTTCTAACCAAAATCATCTTTACAGTAGCAATAAGTGAACAAATTCTTGTAAAAACAACATGGTATAATGGCATCCTCACCTATCTTCTTACTTAGGAGATGAGAAAGAAGCAAAAATTTCTTCATTAGGCCAAATACTTCATGAAAATCAATGATCACCTCTACAAGGTGTGTCTTGATGACTTGATTTGTTGGTGTGTCCCTAACAAAGACCAACTATGCATTCTCCAGGATGCTCACGAAGGGCCTTGTGAAGGCCACTATGCAAGGAGATGCATGACCATAAAAATCGCAATGGCAAGATACTATTGGCCTACAATCTTTAGGGATGTCCATCAGTTTATCCAATCTTGTAAACATTGTCAACAAGACGGGGGGATGACTGCTTGCATAAAAGGTCCTCAATAGTGGATTCAACCACCAAAGCCTTTTGATATATGGGACGTTGACTTCATGGATCCCATCACACCCATATCCAATGGAAAGGCATATATTATAGTAGAAGTTGACTACTGCACAAAATGGGCAGAATTAGCAGCTGTTACTGATTGTACATCATCCACTACTGCTAGATCCATAGAACAAAATATTGTGAATAGGTTTAGGATGCCACATTCACTGATTTCTGATAATGGAACTCATTTCACAGGTATCACTTTTAGAAAATTAATTCAATACTTGGGGGTTGAACATAAATTAACAACACCTTACCACCCCCAAGCCAACAGTCAAGTAGAGGTAACCAATTGGGAGATCACAAAAATACTAATGTGAACCATTAGCAACTATAGGAAGGATTGGAGTACAAAACTTAACAATTCTTTCTAGGCTTATTTTTTAACTTGGAAACTTCCTATTGGCTATTCTCCCTATAGTTAGTGTACAAGAAACTTCCAATGCTTCTAATTCAATCTAAGCTTCATACACTCTCAATAGCCTATGACCTAAACCTTGACCTAAGTCTAGCATAGAAAGAAATATTGATCAACCTAAATGTGCTAGATGAAAATTAATTATTAGTCCTATCCTTGAATGAGGTGAACAAGGCATTCAACAAGCAATGTCATAACCTTAGAATTAAGAAAGTAAAACTTCAACTAGGAGATAAGATTCTGTACTAGAACCCCACACATATACCCCAAAAGAAAAATTTTCAAACATTTTGGGAGGGACCTTATATAATTGATCAAACCTTTCCCTCTGGGTTCATGATAATTTACAAACCTAAAAGCCCAAATAAATAGTATTTGGTCAATATCTAATAAGTAAAACCTTTCCTAGAACCAAGATAGGCCAATGCAACTACCACCTTGATAGATGGACAACCACATTCTATTTTTTAGATCTCCTCCTTCTAAATTAGTCATGGGGGAGATGGTCATCTATGCTAATCATCAAATTGGCTTCTCAATTTTCTACTTTTTTTTCCACATTTTTTTATTTTTGCAAATTATTTGATTTACCAATTTTTGGATTTTCAAATTTTTCTAATTTTACACCATCATTAGTACCTATGAACCTTTCTTGATTATTTTACACTTTATTATATATTTTACTTTTTTTGGTTTTGTTTTGTCCAAGTGTGATATTTCTTTATTTTTGCTAATACAATGGCTTTATTATCACAAGACACAGTGTTGTTGTTGTTATTTACTGATGATGGTTTATGCTCAATGTTGTGATTGTCGATGTCTAGTTTCTATTTTTGAATTCTGATGTTTGATGACTTTGACATGGTTTATTTTTCATGGAGTAGGTAGTGAGTCCACATCACCTACCCATTCAATGAACTTTATGGTTTTCCTTGTTCTAGGAGTTTGAGGTCCCTTCCATTAAGGAAACTTTTAATCAATCGATGACCTTGGTAGTTTCAGAATTAGGAAGGATTCAAAGGTTTGTAAAGGGTGTGACTTCAAAGAAACTCAATACTCTTTGTACTCTTCTACTTGTTTGAGTGCTTGAGTGTTTTTTGTGGACTTCTCACCATTCCATATCAACCACTAATAGGAAGTCAAATAACATCTTTACATGGTGTGGTTCCCATACAAAATTTCAAAAAAAAATGATGGGAATTCAAAGCACACCCATTAGACATGAATAAGTTTTTTCATGGAGCAATTCCCATTTCAAAAAAAAACCATGGGAATTCAAATCACACCCCTTGGACAAATAAATGGGCTACAAGCACTAGTTATGGGACTTGAACGGCATGCACCTATGCCTAAAGGTTCCCTCTAACTAAGGCCCTCTCTCTCTCTCACTTCCTACTTCTCTTTTATTCTCTTAGTGGAATGGTGGTTGTCTTGTGGAAGCACTCTTATGTCTCAAGTGGTTGGATCAGTCTTAGAGTGACAATGTGAAGTCATTGAAAGTGGATGGTTTTGGTCTACACTAAGGCTAGAACTTCCTAGGTTATTTTAAACACAAATTCCATAAGGGGCTTCTCATGAACTTAATTCAGAACTCCATTCCACCATCTCTATCATTCATCCATGCTACCATAACTCACCTCACTACCATGTTCTATGATATGCTCTATGTCTTGGTCTGATGCGTTTGGATTCTTAGGTAGATTCTTTCTAGTTGGTCCTTAACTTGGTATGCCATTAAATCCACTATGGGGCCCATGAACGTTTTAGTTGAGGTTACACAAGGACAAGAAGGGCATGAGCTTGCCATGGGGAGGACCCACTTGCATAGCTCTTAGTTTGCTTAGTTAAGGTTTCTTACCTTTGACATTGCTACAGTCCTTTCTTTCACATATTCCATTGAGTATTCTACTCAATGCTCCTCAACCTTTCATTTCATTCATCTCCCAAATCATTTTTTCTCTATATTTCCAAATTTATGAGCTTCAACACCCTCTTCTCATGTTTTCATGCTATTCTTGGCCTTTCAAGCTTTCATTTAACATTAATTTCAATCAAAAACTCTTTGTATTTTGCAAGTTTGACCGAAGTCAATGGTGGTCAACAACTATGTCAACGAGGCCTCATTAACGTAGCCAACCATGCTGATGAGGCCTCATCAATGCAACCAAATAATTTACAAATTTTTGTCATTTTCTCATAACACATGGGGAGTTTTTGCAATCTCTCAAAGCCCAAAACCTTCCAGAACTCATAACTTCCCAACTGTTTGCCCGAATCACTCCGTTTTTTGACCGTACACTTACCAAAGGTAAAATATTTATCATGGGGGCCACAAACCTTAAGGTTTTTGACGAAAAATTAGTGAAATTTTTTGAAAATTTACCTAACTTTCCCAAAGGGTTAATAACCTTAACAACATATAAACATCAACTTTTTTGATAGTTAACCCTTCCAACAATCCTTCAAATGATTTATTAATGATAAAACATAAGTAAAATGACAATTAGATTAATTAAATTAGCCATAATCACAACTTAGCCAAAGTGTAACCATCCTTAAAAGATAAAGGTATCTTAGTTTCTTTAAGGTTACACAATGATTGCTAATCCATGGTTTCATTGTGATTACAGATGGCACCAAAATAGAAATTTCCATAGGAAGGAGAACCCTCTCGACCACTGGAGGAGTGGCCCAGAGCTAGAAGGGGCCAACAAGAATAAGCCCAAGAACTACCAGAAGCAACCCATGCAACGAAACCTCTTCGTGAGGAGCCCAAAGTGGAATCTCTTCAACAAATTCTAGAAGAAGAAGTGTTGACTAAACAATCACAAAGAGGAGAAGAGCCTGGACCCATGCCAAGGCTTGAGGTCACTTTGACTTAAGCCTGCCTAGACATCATTAGGTCCTGAGAGACCCAATGACCAATTCTTCAAGAGATCAACTTTGGGCCATTCCTTGAGAGAGCTCTAGTAGATGTTAAGACTCAGTTGCAAGCCTCTCCCATGTGGCCAATAATCACATCCAGTGGGGAATGGTACATGGAAGAGATGTATCTCTTCTAGAGTAATCAAAGGCCAAGGTATATTGTCAAAATCAAGGACATTCAAGTGTCCTACTTGGTAGAAGCTATTGCATAGGCACTTGGGTTGCCTGACACTGGAACACAGCTAGCAGAACTATCCATAAAAGGTGATCTTAAGGCCAAGAAGGAGTGGACCCAGCGATGCTACAAGGTTGACCATAAGGATTATGGTGCACTCACACTCATAGAGTAAATTTACTTCAAAATTATGGCCTATCACCTCAATCCAACAATGAGGCCAAGCAAGGTGACCACCATCTCTACTTGAGCATGTGCCTCTCTAAGCAGGAAATTTCCTGTCAACTTTCAACAACTGATCTACTTAGAGATTGAAAAATGCTTCAAAGGAAATGAACATGGAAGGAAGACCCTATCCTTTTTGTGCCTCATCCAAAAACTCTACAAAAGGACAGGCATCATTTGCTACTCCAATGATACCATCAGGCATGCTCCTTTAGCCTCATGGTCTTAGATCATGAAAGATAAAATGCCAATGATGATCCAAGAAAAGGAGTAGCCACCACCACCACCAACTCAAGAAACAACCCCAAAGACCCACACAACCATTAAGCATCTATGCAAAATATGAGAATAGCTCTTGAGTGAATAAGAACAATGTGCAAGAATGAGTGGGGCAGATCCATCTATGTACCAACTGATGATGAGTTACCTTAATGAGATGGCTCGAATAGTTAGTCAAATGGAAAGGGGTGGTCCAATCTTCTCTATCCAACGAACATAGTTACCTATGAGGTCAAATCCCAGCACTTGGGAGGTGATGTTGTCATTATCACAATACCATCTATTTCTAGAAATATCTAGGAATGTCATCCCCTTCTTGATGCATTTAGAGGAAGGAAAAGGGGCAACTATCTTGGTGATATAGCACCAAGGGCAAGAAATAGTAGCTAAAGTGGTTGCTAGTCATGTATCTGAAGCATTGAATGCATCCATGACGTCTATACCAGATGTATCTACACTTTGGGATGTGCAGACATCCATAGGCATGGTCAGTGAAAAGCTAAATGTAGCCCAACATAAAGAGTTGTTGGAATGACTAATGGGAACCAGGTAATCAAATTTGGACATCATTGATTTTCTAGAAGACATCATTGCAACCTAGTCGAAGCTACTGAATGCAAGGGGAAAATGCATTATTTTGGAGGGACAACTTGAAATGACCCAAGAACAAAATCAACAATTGGTTGTAGAGGTTATCAAACTACATGCTCGACTTATAGATCCTACTGAAACACCGTGAAAATTGTGAGTCATCCTCGGGCAAAGATTCGCAATTCAGGCGAGGGCGCATCTCAACTTTTCTTCAAGGACAAGTTTACGCTCTGTTACGCACGGCAACGTAATGAGCTTTACAAAAAGGCAAAAGCAAAGTCTAGAGCAGTGCAACAGATCAAATTTCTTTGGCACGCAGATAAATCATTTTACGCTAATTACACAATGCAGCGTATCATATGATACATTTTACGCTCATTACGCAACGTAGCGTATCACAGCGTATTGCGTCGCCGAGCCAGACATAGTTTACGCTTCATTATGCGTGGCTGCATAAGCAAGCGTAAAATAGCGCGACTCCATTGTTTCC
This sequence comes from Gnetum montanum, assembly GCA_015680685.1. Taxonomy (NCBI): domain Eukaryota; kingdom Viridiplantae; phylum Streptophyta; class Gnetopsida; order Gnetales; family Gnetaceae; genus Gnetum; species Gnetum montanum. The sequence continues at coordinate 49,752 of MNCI01032462.1, read as the reverse complement.
ATATTATAATACGCTCGTTTACGCAACGCAGCGTGAATGAGCGTAATATCATTCAAAGATAGTTGAAACATGCCCGATGTACACCTCTTCTTCACACGCACAATACGCAAACGAGCGTATTGTGCGTAGTCATGAAGTTTGACGCAAAAATGGTCAAACCAACAGTACCCGAAACATTCGGGATACACGTCATCAGGATTGCGCCTTCTCCACAGGACGGCGTAGCCTATAAATACCCCAGTTGACAAAGATACAGGGGTTGGTTGGCAAATCAAAGAAGCAAAGGCATTTTTCTAAGCACTGGAGCACTTATCACTGCTGAGCAGAGAGACAAACAGTAGCGCTTTGGCAACCGTTGACAGCATCACCTTCCGGCAGAAACAGAGTACAGTTCGCTTTGAGCATTGGCCAAAGGAGTAATCGTTCTGCTGGGGAAGACTCTATTGGTCAGAAACAGTTGATCGGTAGATGTCAGAGCTTGACATTCCTTGCGCCCCGGCTTTAGCCGACGAGGTAGATCGGACTTCTGTTTGGAAATTTTTCTTGTTGTTTTGTGCTTGCCTTACATCCAGTAATCGAGGTCTCCCCAGTGTAACGAGATATACAAAATATACAGTTTTCCAAGTCAAAGCGTAGATCTTGAAACTACGTTTTTCTCTTGTGTCAGCCTCCTCTTATCGTGTTTAACATTATCATCGTTGCAATTCATCTACATCGTTTTCCCCCTCATTTTGCGATTCCTCGAATTAGATCATTCCACGAGATATTCATTGGTTTACTGATTAGTAAGTCCCTGTCTGATCGACAAGACCGTTCAGGGAGCCGCGGATTCATTTTTCCAGCATAGCCCTCGCGCGGATCCGTGGTTAGAACTGTGTACACGGAAATTTGTTCGGTATTTTCCAGCTGCCGACATTTTCCGTCGCTGCAGTTTTCTGGCGCTAGAAGGAGGGCCCTTTTGGCTCTAATCCGGATATTTCGGGTAGCCCTATTAGCGATCCATACCCTAAACCGTAGACGTAATACCTCTAAGGAAGTTTACGGCAAATCGTGTGGTGTAGATTGGTCACAAGGATGATTTCTTTGAAATCCTACAAGGTAGAAAGCCTATTTGTGCTTTTGTTGCCAGCCATTTTCTTTTAGATCCGATTACCAGTTACTCTCAATCTCATTGATCAATGGATTCCTTTGACACAAACACAACCGCCATGGTCCCTGCTGATTTGGGTGCCACATCTCTAAACCCTCTCAAGGTCACCAGGCTAGCTCCTAGCGCAACAGAATCTCAGGGGCCATTGCACTGGTCATTAAGGCTTCAGGGAAAAGAGCCCATTTTCACGGTCATAACCCCTGAAGACTATAACTTTATATGTGTTAAGATCCAGGCGAAGCTGGCTCTTAGCCGAGTCGAAATCGAGGCAAAGCGAAACTTTGAGGTGGTCCACCGAGGGGGCTATGATTTCAAGCCAACTGCTTACGACATAATTCCCTTGACCAAACACCAACACGAAATTATAACACAGTTGTTCATGGCCAAAGGCCAAGCTTCACGGGCTACTTTGGAGCCCCAGCATGGGGAAGAGGAAGAGGACGAATTTGCGGCCCAGTCGGAACATTCGTTCTATACTCTGACCCCCCACACGTATGTAAATCCTTTGTTTCCTTTCAACGGGGAGGCTGCTCCTCTTGATCCGGCCATGACCACGCAGATGCACATTCCTGTCCTTCTGTAGGCCACCGCGCAGCCATCTGGGCTGCAAGCACAAATGCCTCATGATAACGCGGGGGCGGTTCCGTTACCGCGGGTACTTAGCATTCCAGCGGTGGTCCCGGTGACCACCGCACCCCATTTCATCCCTCAGATACCGTCTTACACCGTATCAACAACTCGCCCAGCGCAATTTTTTCTGCCCCCGCCAACTCAACAGATCACCGTGGTTGTTCAGCCACAAGCATACACCCAACAGCCTGCAGCCGTTCCGTGGGCCAACCCTGCAGTGCAACACAACCGGTCTGCGCTGTACGGTGTACAACACTCCGTTGCACCCGTGACGCAGGTCCCACAGGGGGTCCCGTAATATGTCTACCCTTATCCTACGCAGCAGGTGGCGGCTAATCCCTCTTCGCAAACTAGTAGGTGGTGGGCTTCACAGGCCCCTCCGCCCGTAGGGATCCCCGTCCCACAAGCAGCCAGCCAGCCTCTCCCGGTGTTTCCATTCCCTGGCGCCGCCTTCCCAGTCCAACCTCCAGTGCCTTCTGCACAGGCATTGCTGTCCACAGGTCTGGACCAGGCCTTCCAGCTTATCCAGACTCTTATCGAGGAGGTTCGGCGTCTCAAAGCCGCTAGTTCTGATACCATCCAGATCATGGACTTTTATCAGGATGATCCGATTAGTCCAGCGGTGCCAATGCTGTCATTGCCGCAGGGGATGTCTCTGCCTCATTTCACCAAATACAATGGGGAGGGGGATCCCAACGCTCACTTAGTCACCTTTCGATCTAAATCCTTATTGCTACAACAGTGGCCACATACGATTATCAGAGTCTTTGCAATGTTATTAACAGGGAAAGCATTGGACTGGTACCGAGCCCTCCCACGCTCTTACATCTCAACTTTGGAAGAGCTGCTGACCCAATTTGTGACCTGCTTCAAATACAACCTGAAGCTGGAAGTCATGCTGGATCAGCTCATGGGGGTGAAACAAGACCCGCTCGAGCACATCCAAAAGTTTATACAGCGATGGAACGCTACTTTGAATGAGATCCGCAAGCCAATCGCGGACTCACATATGCTGACGATATTCAAAGGAGCGGTCAACGACTTCATTAACTCAAAGTTGTATTACCTTTCTCCTAACTCTTTATATCAGGCCTTCACTCAAGTTAGAAGCATCCAAGATGCTACGGAGGCCAGCAAAGACCCGGCGTATGTCGCTTACCGAAATGCACACAACAAGGCCAAAGACAAGGGTAAGGCGGCAACAACGACAGTAGCTGCGCTGACTGAAGGCGCAAAGAACAAGAACAAGAAGGCACCCACAACAGCGCCCGAGGCCACGGCTGGTGCCGGCACCAGCCAAAACGCAACTGCTCTTGAAGGGCCCCCCCAACCAAAGCCAAATTTTGAGCGTAAAGATCGTTCAAAATATGCGGCCTTACCTCTGAAACATTCCGAACTGTTGAAACAACTGTTAGCGGCAGGGCATATTCAACCTAAGAAGGTGTCTGAGGAAGCTCTGAAGCATCACAGACGTCACTGTGAATTGCTGAAGGAACCTTCTTTAGCCTTACCTAACGAACCAGCAGTTCCGAGATCTTTCAGGCTAGACCGTTTCTGTGACTACCACCAGATGTGTGGTCACGACACAGATTACTGCTGGGCGTTGAAGGACGACATTCAACACATGATTGATGAAGGTCATCTAAAATTAGACAGCAGTAACCTGACGCGTCCAGAAAACCAAACACTGCATGTATATAAGGACCCATTGAATGCAAACAACGATCCTTATACAATCACTGTGAGGAGTACGGACGGTGAGCGTCAGGGACCACCAAAACAACCTTTTATTTTGCGCGTGCCCGCCAGCTCGCCTAGGGGGCCAACTATTTCATTGGCAGCCAGTGGTGTCTCGAGGTCGCCCTTCATTATACGGGCACCTTTTCACATAAATCCACAGTCACGAAATAACACTCAAGTCGTAGCTTCGTCCGCGCCCATGCCAATAGCGCCCTTCATTATCAGGGCGCCAAAACCACAGGCTGCTCCTCTCACGCAGGGGTAGACCTCTAGCCAGAATAACCAACCATCGCCTCCCAAGAGAAAGGGAGAGGACACCTCAGTTAACGCAACAAATGACCACTTTACGCTCGGCTTCCCTAAGCCTAGGCCCCTGGCCTCTGCACCCTTGTCTATGTCTCAGAAGCAAGATAAAGGCACAGAAACGCAGTCGCATGCTCTTGGCAAGGAAAAGAGTAGCCCTTCATCCAACACTGTTCCACCTCGAGAGATCCGTCTTTTGGGGCGAATGGAAGAGAACAAGGGATGCAAACAACCTGGCCAAGAGAAGGACCTCCTTGAAGCGTTTACGCAAGTCAAACAAGCTCTCAAACAGAAAAACACAATGCTGAGCCTGTACGACTTGCTTATGACATCTCGCGAACACCATGAGGCCATGGTACGTATGCTGACATCCATATCAGTGGATGCCAGTTTACTAGCGGAAGAGGAAGCGATCCACGTTGTCATGTTTCCTTCTAAAGCTGAGCAGACTAGGCCTACCCCACTAACCTTCCACGATGAGTCTGTAAAAGACGATCCAGACAAAGGTCAGGTGACAACCGAACCTATGTTCATCACTATCCGGGTCAGTTAATACCGGATCCGGAGAGTGCACGTAGATGATGGCGCAGCTACCAACGTCATTCCCTATTCCATTGTGGATAGGTTGGGACTGGTCGACCAGATCACTTCCACGACAACGGCCTGCGTAAAATCGTTCAACGGGGCACGGGTTCAAGTCAAGGGGACGGTGCGCATCGAGTTTGTGGCGGGTGAGCAGTTTCCAACGGAGGCCACCTTCCTAGTCGTCGAGGAGATGCCAGGGTTCAACCTGATCTTGGGGAGGCCGTGGTTAGCTCAACTGAGGGCAGTTTCATCACCGATACACCAGGAGATACACCTTCCCTATGCCGGAGGGGAGGTTGTGATACGCGATGATGAAATCACCCCCAGGGCCGTCAATAACATTGAAGAGGAATGGGGTTCGGAGATAGAGACGACTGACGATCAGACCCATCTCCAAGCCCCTCAACAAACCAACAGCGATGATGACGGTTTAGTTTGGGCCGACCTGCCATTTCCGGATGGCAACGTAAAGGAGTCAAATCATAAGTCTCCTCGCCCTTACGTAGCGACCAACGTAAAGGCCATTAAGAGACAATTGCATATCAATGGTTGAGCAATGGTCTTTGCCTACGATATCATGTCTTTTCCAGTTATCGCGGTTAGTATTTAATAGTTCTTTTGTTGCAACAGATTCCTTTTTATGCTATATTCACCTTCTATTTTTTACGCTTTTCATGTCTTACGTTTTTTATCGTATCCATGTTGTTCCTGTTATCACACCATTTTACACATTTACGCACCATTATATTCTATTACCATTTATGCTTAAAATGGCCCACAACAGCCTTAAACTAGTTACACAGAATTGTATACTATGACTCTTTACGCCTGATTACGCAGTTGGCCCGCAACGGCCTTAAACTAGTTACGCAGAATTGTATACTATGACTCTTTACACCTGATTACGTAGTTGGCCCGCAACGGCTTTAAACTAGTTACGCAGAATTAAGCATTCTCATCATTTACGCTTTCTCTACATTACGCATCTGGCCCGCAATGGCCCTAAACTAGTCTCTAGTTTTCGCAAAATCGTATGACGGCCCGCGATGGCTTTAAACTAGCAACTACATTCTATCATTATAACTTAGATGAAATTCTTAACAATTACGCTCACGAGTTATAGGTCAAAACACAAAATATATATATATATATATAACCGTCATCCGAAACATCCACCAGGTTTTATAACACGTTTTTTTTAGTCATTCCTAAAACAATGCTGCGCTTCACCATCAATGAAACTATACGTAAACTACAATTACGCATTTCCTCTACTGCCGCTGTCGTCGGTATCTCTCAAATCCGGATCCATCCCTAGTGGATCGTCCTCCAGTGGGCCGTCATCTCTGGGAATCAGTCTTTCACGAAGAATTTCTTCTTCGTGAGGTCCTTGTTCCAGCGCCTGGGCCATAGGGGGACGCTCTTCATTGCTCTGCTCCTCCTCTTCCACTACTTCTTCTTCTGCTTCTGCTACTTCCTCTGCTAACTCTTCAGCTTGTTCGTCTTCCCTATCCTCAGCTGATACCTAAATACAGTAGGCACATTAGCTACACAAGACTTAACATCATAATTAGAAAATGCAAACTAAGTCATGCATAAACTTACTTGTGACGGCCCTGCTTCCGCAGCAAAGGGAACCTTGTCCAGGCCAGCCCACAGGCGCTCCATAATCTCTTCCTTCGTTAGATCTGGCCATACATCCTCTCCCAAGGTAGCTCCGGCCTTTACTTTCCCTTTCTCCACACTGCTCCAACGGGGTGGGTCCGGGAAGAAAGTAGGGATTGTGGCCTGACCCCTAGGGAAAGTCATCGCCCTTTCCAGGGACGCAGTTACAGTCACCTGTTCCTCGAACTTCTTGAAGGCATCAGAAGCTCCGATGATGTCTTGGAAGACTTCCAAGGACCGGGCCCTGACGGCAAGATCGTGGTAGAGTTTCCGATAAGCATTGCTTTCCCGCTTGTACAAGTGCTTGTGGTCCTTCTCCTTCTGCCCCCATTCTTACACGCTTGCACAATAATCCCTCCAGTCTTGACTCTTCTGGGCTAGGAGTTCTATCTGCATCCGCTGTTCGACCAACGCCCGACTGGTCTGTACACTATTCTTGATGGCTGTCCAGTACCGGGAGTAATCGACAACAGTGGTACGCCAGTCTTCATCCCCTGTCGCCCGCGCCTGTAGGAAGTCGCATCGTGATTTTAAGTCTCCGACCTCTTTGGACATAGACTCAACCCTCTGTTCTGACCTTTGCAACCACTTCCATAGACTTTCATTTACGCCCCTACTTTCCCATAAGGAGCGTGTCGAGCGTAACGCACATTTACGCAGTTCCTCATAAATGTGGCGTGGCATGGCTGCTTCATTGGATGGTGGCTCCACTATGTCCAGGTCAATGGACTCCGTGGGATCCCATCGGAGGCAAGCTCCTAACAGAAACAATCATCAAACGTTGATGACATATTACCACTATACGATATCACAAACTTATTACGACCATAACGTACCAGCTCTAGGTTCCACGCGCTCCAGGCGCTCAATCATGTCACTGACAACGCCTTCCATGAAGGCAAATTTGTCAGGAAAGTCTCTCCATGCTCTGCTCACAACCGCAGACGTGGATGCCCCCTCTTCTCCTGTAGCCTAATCCAGTTAAAAAAATCCATCTATTAATAAAATCCTACAAATTCGCTAACACATTCATTACCTTTATCGGTGACAGTGGCAACTTCGCCAACATCTCCCGTCCCTCCCCCCTCTTCACGCACTTGAGTCTGTGCATTGCTAGTTCCGGTGGCCGGGGCCTCTTCATGTACCCAGTCTTGTGCACGGCTCCCACTAGTAGCCAGGGCCTCCTCACTCACCAAAGCTTGCGCACGACTCACGCTAACAGCTGGGGCCTCTTCTTCCAAAATTGAGGCCCCCTCCCCACGACGTAATACTACTGCCCCTGTTTCAGGGGTCAGCCCCTTTGTAATTTTTATTGGCCATATCACAGCACATTAGCATATCATTTCAAAACACCTAAACAAACATTGTGTAATACAATTCCTTCATGCTTACCAGGCGGAGGCTTACTCCGTTGAACTTTGACCACCACCGTTCTGCCTACGTCACCCCCAAGGGCCTCGGCTAGGTGGAGCCTTTTACGCCGAGCTTCAGGTTCCACAATTTCTTCCGCCAGGCGTTTTCCTCATGAGGCATCACCGGTGTAAGTGGGCATTATCCCGCCCACGCTGTCGAGGCCTCGCACTTGGGGCGCCGCCAAACCCTTGGTCGTTATAGACAGCGACTCCCCAATCCCTTCCGGTGGATCCTGCCCACGGGTAGTGCTGAGGATGTGGGCAATCCAAGGTCTGGACAGCTGGTCTCGGTCTTGCTGCGCCCAGACCCCATTCCTTTGGATGATCAGAAACTCAGCAAACCGCCGGAGGTAAGCTATGAAGAAGGCGTAATGCATGTTGAAACGGGACTCAAGCTTCTTACGAAGCTTGATCATCTCATTATGTAGTCCCTTGGCAAAATAGCTTGCCCAATTGAACTGGGTCCCCTCCTCCAGAACCTCTCGCATAATGCGGGTCTATTCTACAGAAAAGAACTTCCCCTGTGAGAGAGTTTTGGGGAAGGTCCAGGCCCGAAAAAGGGGATAAAGGGTCTTAGCAGCGCTCATCTCGAATTTATCACATGGAAACCCTTTCATCTCCTTCGGGATCCTTACCCACTCCTTTAGCCAATCTTGGAAGGCAGCACTCCTCTTCGCCTTCTCACTTACAGGAGGGCCATCCGAAGGGACGCCAAACAGGTCTGCGAAGAGCGGAGCGTCAATGTCAAAACTTATGCGTACGTTGTGTACGCGTGTGCAGAAACATTCTACCTTTTCGTTGAAGGAGTTGACCAGGGTTAGCATTTCACTGGCGGGGACATCAGGAGTCGTAGTCAAAAATAGGTGCATTAGCCCTGCTACTCGGATCTTGGAGGTCATCGCGACTGGGGCTACCGAGTGGCCGAGCCAACGCTGTGCGTCCTTGATGTTGCCATAGCGAAAGAGGACAGCGTTCGCCTCGCGGCCAGAAGTTGTAAGGGTAATCTCCCGGGATTCCCTAACTGAACAACGTGAAACACAAGTCAAACCAAAACACTATTACGCAATGTCCACAATTTACAATGATATTACGCAATATAACAGCCTCACCAGGCCCGAATGGTAAAGGAAATGGCGGCAAGTTCCTCTGGACGTCCTCAACGGTAAGGGGCAGATCTAGGGTCCAGTCATCGTGCAGCCACCCGAGTCTCTGGCAATTCTCAAAAGCCTTAGCATAGCGGGTGGGGTACTCACGCATGTCAAAGCCAATTTGCCCTATAACACCAGCACGCACGTTGCTAGTTGAGGTAAATGCCATTATCGTCGTTTCCGCCCATGAAAATGTATCTCCATTTCCGACTAACCTGTTGTCATGGATAAAAAACCTGTACCATACAACATCGGCTTATCTTATATTTTTGGCACCTAGGCTTCTCTTACATTGCACATCGATAACAGACATATAACGACAACAAAAAAAACATAGACAGTTAACAAAATCCGCTTACCCGCCTGCGTAGTACACTGTGCCTTGTGGGTTCTGGAAACAGGTCGAGACATGGCAAGTCACGAACAGCGTGTTATATGCATGATAACAGCTGAATCGGGCCATTTCCCAGATCCAGCTTAAGCTCCTTAAACCCCGGGCGCTAAGCTCTCGGTCCTCGGGACGGCCCGTATCGATGGCCCCGTCTGTCAAAAAGGCCAGAATCCCTTGCGCAAAGCCCACCAGCAGGTGCTCTAAAAGAGCATCGACGATATCACCAGACAGGTCAGACCATACAATAACGCTGTAGTTGCGCAGTAAGAACTGCAGAAACTCCAGCGCACCCCGTCGAAACCATATGGCCTTCCCTTGCAACCGCGTGTGCGGGGGAGGGACATTGGGGACGATGGGGTTTACACAACACAAAACCCCCACAATGTCCAACACAATCAAAAAGGGTTTTAGTGTAACCCTGTACAGCAGACCCAGTACATACATTAACGCCTACGTTTACAGTTTTGCATGACTAATACAGAAATTTTACAAACTACGCCTACTTATCCACGCCAAAATCGCCCAAACCCTTGCAATAACGCAAGGTTCGTCTCTGACAACGGCGATAAATGCACCCCCCATCAAACCCTCACATTAACCCGAGGTCCATAATTTGCAACTCACATTCACGCAGAAGACACTATGAAATATAAACATCAAAACAAAATAAGCATGCGAGAGATTGCTTACCGGTTCAAAGGCGTAGGGTCGCGTACATCCACCACCGCCTGCGAAACGCGCTCTAGGTTTTCTTGCACCTCGTCGATCTTGGCTAGTTTTGCATTCTTCCTTTTGATTTTCGGTGCCATGATAACAGCTTCAAGATTTTTAGTCTAGTGCTTGCAATCCTTAAACAAACCGCACGCTCTAATCTTCTGTGCTTCTTCCTCTCGCATAACAACAATTACAAATTCGAATTCACAACAGCCAACAGCCTGCCTTCATCAAAAACCATTTACTTATATGCGAGGATCACTGACTTGACATCCGCTTTCAGCGGGACTTTGCCTAAAACGGAACCCGAAAATCAAGATATTAATGCGGCTGATATCGCACGCTTCATCTGTCCGAAATGACGTTAAACTACCACATCTTATCGCCTCGTAATCGGGTCGCATTGATTACAGCTTGTTTTACAATATTCAAAATCTTGCTAGCTTTCCACGTTTAGCAAGCATCACGTCATCCTTCTCCTAATTCTTCACGCTCTTTGCAATTTTGCAGGGCAATCAGCAAATGGACGCAACCCTCTCAACACCCTTAATTCTAACAGGCCCATACAGGAGGGTAGTTAGGCAACTTGACACTACACTTTTAGACATTAGTTCCCCTTCGGACGGCGTAACCATAACAGCGTCAGAAACGTCCCCAGAATGGCCAAAACAGTCGACCTGCACACTAGACCTGGAGGCTGGAGATATAACTGAGGACCCCGTTAACGAGGTCTCTATCGTTAAACATAAAGGTGAACCCAAAACGCTTAAGGTCAGTTCCTTATTAGACGAGAACACGCACGATGCTATAAAGCAGGTCCTGCAAGACAACATTACAGTCTTCGCATGGTCGTATGAAGATATGCCTAGACTCGATCCCAGATTGATCCAGCATAACATCATCTTAGACCCACAGATTAAAGTAGTCAGGCAAAAGGCGCGTAAAATCAAGCCAGAAATCACGTTGGCTGTGCATGATGAAATCACCAAACTGTATCAGGCTGGTTTCATCCGTGCAGTCGATTACTCGGGCTGGGTGTCTAACATTATAGTCGTGCCGAAGAAGACCGGGAGCATACACATCTGCATAGACTTCCATGATTTGAACAAGGCCACAATCAAGGATAACTTCCCGTTGCCGAGTATCGACCATCTAGTTGACACGACAGTTGGGCATGCGCTCCTATCCTTCATGGATGGTTTCTCAAGCTATAACCAAATCCGCATCAACCCAGAGCATCAACTGACCACGACATTCATGACGCCCTGGGGCACCTTTTGCTACACTATGATGCTTTTTGGTCTAAAGAACGCTGGAGCGACGTATCAGCGAGCCATGACATACATCTTTAGCGACTACCTCTTAGGGAAACTGAATGATTACATAGACGATATAGCTGTCAAGTCTTTAAAGTCTGGGGATCATTCAGAAGACCTGGACTTAGTCCTCAAAAGATGCTCTAAATACGAGCTCCGGCTTAATCCAAAGAAATGCGTATTCGGTGTCAAAACCAGACACATGCTGGGGTTCGTGGTGTCAGAAATCGGCATACGAGTTGACCCTGATAAGGTCAAGGCCATTGTCGGGTTAGTGCCTCCTACAGACCTCAAGCAATTACGCGGGTTACAGGGATGACTACAGTTCATACGCCGATTCATCTCGAGATTAACCGATAAGCTGCACCCTATGCAGCACCTGCTCAAATAGGGGGTTAATTTGGAATGGACGCAAGATTGCCAGCATGCGTTTGACAGTTTGAAACAGGAATTGCAACATCTACCAACGGTTTTCCCGCCACAAAGGGACTTACCATTTTTCATTTACCTCGCTACTTCAGACGTAGCGTTAGCGGCATTGCTTTGTCAAAGGAGGGATGACGGGTTGGAAGTGCCCATCTACTACTTGAGCCATGCTCTATATGTGTATGAAACGAAGTATAATGAGGTTGAGCGTAATTTCTTAGCATTAGTTTTTATGCTCAAAAAGTGTAGATATTACCTTTTCCGTAGCCAGGTTAACATCATTTGTAAAAATAACATCCTTAGGACCATTACGCATAACTTATATGAAAGCAGTAGGATCGCTCGTTGGAAGGCTATCACTGCAGAATTTGATCTGCATTACATTGGCCAATCATCTACGAAAGGCCAAGTGATAGCCGACCAGTTAGTCACGTCGCCAATTAACAGTCACGCAACCATAGAACCAGAATTTCCCGATGAATATGTACATAGTTTAAGCCCTGTATTGACAGGCCCTGAAGCAACGTTGTATTTCGACGGAGCTTTAACTACTAGAGGTGGCAGTGCTGCCACTGTTATTACGCTATCGCCTGAGGATGTGCGTCTCCACGCCTATCGCTTGACCTTCCCCTATACGAATAATGTGGCAGAGTACGAGGGACTCCTCAGGGGATTACTAACTGCCAGTGAACTCGATGTTCGACACCTGGCGATTAGGGGCGATTCGATGCTTGTCATAAATCAGATCACAGGAGTCTACGCCTGCAAGGCTGTACATTTGCAGCCCTACTGCGATAAGGCTAAAGATCTTCTGAGACGATTCGCTACCACCGATGCCCAGCACGTGCCACGCACAAATAACACACTGGCCAACGCACTGGAAACACTGGCTTTGAACGTGCCTTCACACCTATTTGACACCTGCCCTGCATTGATAACAGACTACGCAGATCCTATCATTCAAGCGGCGCAAATATATTCTATTCTCGAGGAAAGCGCACCTAAATGGTACGATGACATTAAAACTTACCTTCTACAGGGTGAGCTACCGCCTCAATTGACACGCTCACAGAAAGACGTGATTCGCAAGCGGGCTAGGCAATACGTCATCGTAGGAGACAGTACTCTTTGTAGATGCTCTTTTGATGGCGTGTTGCTTACCTGCATCGACAGAAGCCAAACGCAGCATATAGTCGACGAGGTTCACGAGGGACTATGTGACGGCCACGTAGCACCCCGAGCTATGGCCCTAAAAATCCGTCGCTTAGGGTACTACTGGCCACGCATGGAAAAAGATTGCCTGACGAAGGTTAAAACCTGTGACACGTGTCAGCGTCATGCGAATCTCATACACGTGTCACCTACAGAATTACATATAACGCAGATAACATGGCCATTCCAACGATGGGGACTTGACATTATAGGCCCCATCACGCCGAAATCTTCTGCAGGGCACAGCTTCATTATTACCGCTACTGAGTACTTTACGAAGTGGGTAGAAGCTGTCCCCCTGCAGAAAATCACATCCCAACAAGTTTGCCATTTTATCTTGGACAATATCGTAACCATATTTGGTCTCCCAATGACTATCGTGACCGATAATGGGCCACAGTTTAGTAGCACGGAAACCAAATCCTTCTGTGATAACCTAGGCATTAGACAGTCTTTTTCCTCTCCCTATTACCCGCAAGCAAATGGTCAAGCTGAAGCAACGAACAAGGTGATCATCAGTCTGCTCAAGAAAATGCTCGACGGCAACAAAAGGCGGTGGCATGAACAGATTCTCTATGTGCTATGGGCGTATCGTACTACGTGTAGGACGGCTACAGGTAGTACACCCTATAGCCTGGTTTACGGGTCCGAAGCAGTGCTGCCTCTCGAGTTGCAAATTCTTTCTCTACGGATGGTCCTTTCCACAGTTATAAATGAGGCTCAGCACACCGAGTCTCGAATCGCGGATTTGGATTCAGTAGAAGAGAAGCGGATACAGGCTCTTGACACGATTGAAAGGTATCAAGACAAACAGAGACAGAAGCATCATCACAACCTTCAACAGTGCCCGATCAAGAAAGGGGATCTAGTCCTCAAGGCTGTGCGTGAACCAGTAGGCAAGTTCTCTGCAAACTGGGAAGGCCCTTTCTTGGTGGTCGACGTGTACAGCAACGGAGCATTCAAGTTAGTAGACGTCAATGGCAATGCATTACCAAATCCTGTAAATCATGTGTATTTGAAGCGGTATTACATTTAACAGCATCTACGGTGTCAACGGCAGCTATGGCATTACGCGTCCGCTACGACGTTAAACTGGCACTGACCGTCTGCTACGACGTAAAACTGGCATTCCTTGCACGCGTCCTCCACGACGCTAAACTGGTAATATTCGTCCTCCACGACGTTAAACTGGCACGTTGTGACCGTCCGCTATGACAAAAAACTGGCAATGTTGTACAGGTCCGCCAAGACGAAAAACTGGCAGCTTTTGCATGCTTCCGCCACGACGCTAAACTGGCACAGGTAAGTAGCCGTCTGCTGAGACGTAAAACTAGCATAGATTTGTCCATGGGTCATGACACGAAACTGACATCCCTAGCACGGTCTGCTGAGACCATAAATCAGACATACCACCGTCCGCTACGACGTAAAACTAGCACTTCTCGGTCCGCCCAGACTTTAAATTGGGACCATGGTCTGCTGAGACTTAAAACCAGTAACAACAGTCTACCAGGACTTAAAACTGGGACTTACAGACTACTGCCATGTAAATCAAGTGAGCGTGATCATCTCTGTACAGTTACACAAACAACGAGATGGGATACTGGGATAGTCCCAGCGTCGCCACCCCACCGGCATCCTACTGATTCCTCAGATGAGCTGAGGGGCATCTTACTGATCCCTCGGAGATACCGCCGCTACACCACTGCAACGGTGGTACCTCTAAGAGTTTAGTCTTGCCAGCCGGAGCCCCGACGAAATCCTCGTCGATAACGACCTCGGGAACCTCCGCCGATCATCGCTATCGGACACTGGCTTTGCAAATTCATCTAGCTGGATTCCTGTACAACCAGTTAGCTGCACTGTGTCTGATGCCTTTTGGCGAAGATATGCTGGGCCAATCTTCAGGATTGGCGGCTCCGCCCTCATGCTCCGGCTCCTTCTTTACGCCCCATTCGCTCCATCTCGCATCAAATGGTGCTTGTTTCGACAACCTCGCCTCTTGTTCGCATGAGCAATGGTGTCCTCTGTTTTCTCTTGTGGTTGCAGGTCACATGCTTTGGAGGATGTCGTTCAAAGGTGCATACATCTGAGCGGTGAAAAACAATAGCATTTTGAGATGGCTGCTTAGGTTTGCCCGACCACCTAGAACTGCATCCCTATTTCCTTTCATCCCCACCACCCGCTCCCCATACGCAAAAGCTACATACACAGTTATCCCTTTTCTGCGCTCACACTGGTAGAGATATCGCAGAGGTGATGCATCATGCTTCTTCTACAAGCATTCCTGCTATAATCAGCGATAGAGAGATCTCAGGCTGACGCGCTACGCTCGTCTAAAAGCATTCCTGTTGACATACGCGTGCGTACGTTTCTGTGCGTTCCGTAAGCGTATTTCATATTCCTACCATCCTGACCTACATTATGTCTTCCCCGAATCTGTTTCCTACTATGTCATTCTATCTCCCATTTCCCCCAGCTTTTCTCTTCCATGTTGACAGGGCAACTCTTGAGTAGCCATGGACGGACGTTGTTCTCGCTTCACCAATCCGGTGTTTCGTATTCTTTGTCGACATCTTTCGGGCAAGCCCTCTAATCGTCAACAAAGAGGGGCCATTGAAACACCGTGAAAATTGTGAGTCGTCCTCGGGCAAAGATTCGCAATTCAGGCGAGGGCACATCTCAACTTTTCTTCAAGGACAAGTTTACGCTCTATTACGCACGGCAGCGTAATGAGCTTTACAAAAAGGAAAAACCAAAGTCTAGAGCAGTGCAACAGATCAACTTTCATTGGCACGCAGATAAATCATTTTACGCTCGTTACGCAACGCAGCGTATCATATGATACATTTTACGCTCATTACGCAACGTAGCGTATCACAGCGTATTGCGTCGCTGAGCCAGACATAGTTTACGCTTCATTACGCGCGGTTGAGTAAGCAAGCGTAAAATAGCGCGACTCCATTGTTTCCATATTATAATACGCTCGTTTATGCAACGCAGCGTGAATGAGTGTAATATCATTCAAAGACAGTTGAAACATGCCCGATGTACACCTCTTCTTCACACGCACAATACGCAAACGAGCGTATTGTGCGTAGTCATGAAGTTTGACACAAAAATGGTCAAACCAACGGTACCCGAAACATTCGGGATACACGTCATCAGGATTATGCCTTCTCCATAGGATGGTGCAGCCTATAAATACCCCAGTTGACAAAGATACAAGGGTTGGTTGGCAAATCAGAGAAGCAAAGGCATTTTTCTGAGCACTAGAGCACTTATCACTGCTGAGCAGAGATACAGAGAGTAGTGCTTTGGCAACCTTTGACAGCATCAACTTCCAGCAGAAACAGAGTACAGTTCGCTTTGAGCATCGGCCACAGGAGTAATCGTTCTACTAGGGAAGAGTCTATTGGTCAGAAACAGTTGATCGGTAGACGTCAGAGCTTGACATTCCTTGCACCCCAGCTTTAGCCCACGAGGTAGATCGGACTTCTGTTTGGACAGTTTTCTTGTTGTTTTGTGCTTGCCTTACATCCAGTAATCGGGGTATCCCCAGTGTAACGAGATATACAAAATATACAGTTTTCCAAGTCAAAGCGTAGATCTTGAAACTACATTTTTCTCTTGTGTCAACCTCCTCTTATCATGTTTAACGTTATCATCGTTGCAATTCATCTACATCGTTTTCCCCCTCGTTTTGCGATTCCTCGAATTAGATCGTTCCACGAGATATTCATTGGTTTACTGATTAGTAAGTCCCTGTCTGATCGACAAGACCGTTCAGGGCGCCGCGGATTCGTTTTTCCAGCATAGCCCTCGCGCGGATCCGTGGTTAGAACTGTGTACATGGAAATTTGTTCGGTATTTTCCAGCTGCTGACGTTTTCCGTCACTACACCTACGATCCTTAGCCTAGTAATAACAAGAGATAAAGTTCTTAAACAACTTTAAGAACGATTTCAGAAGGCTAAGAAGGAAGCAATTACAACCATCCCCAAACAATTCATAGCTGAAGCTGAAATGTATTCAATTCAGAAGAACTTGATATAGATGTGCTAGGAGAATGAGACCTTGACTGCATAGAATTACTGCCTATAAAATGTTGATGCTCAGAAGGACCAAATGTAAGAATTTCTTCATAAACAACAAGAGCAACTTGCCAAGGTGAACACAAAATTGAGAAAATTGGTTGTAGAGAACCAAAACCTATCAATGAAGGAAGTGCATGCCTTACATTAGAAGTTTACCATTGAAATTTCTGCCTAGAAAAATGAGGCCCTCAAATTTTAGAAATTGATGAATCACTACAGGGACCAAGTTGGCTTGCAAAAAGAAGTTAATGAGAAACACATCCATATGACAAAGGTAAAGATGAATGAAGCCCTCCAACAACTCCAACAAGAAAGAGAAATGTGGCAATCCATCATTGATGGGATCGATGCCTATAACAAAGTAGAGATATGCTTGAAGGAGTTGCAAATTGATGAGTAGCGAGGTACCCTTACGTCCAACCATACAAATCACAAGCATTCATGCACAATCCAATCGAATTCCATGGATGAGACTAGTTGTGGCATCTAGTTTGCTATGCCTTGGTCATAATTTGTTGTCTTCCCACTTGGACCAATGGTAGCTTTGTCATGTATGGTTTAGTCTAAAGTGAGGCATATGATTTTTATTATTTTGTATTTTATTGTTCTATGATTAGCAATAGGTTGAAACTCAATTTATAATTAATTCAACTAATATAATTGCTAATTAATAATTAACTTCCCTAAATAAGTATCCAATCCCACTTCCCATGCACATCCTAAACACATATAATGTTGCTAGGTTACCAAATGTTAAGCATTGTTGGGATTACCAAGAGTCATACACATGCTTCAAGAAATCGTACTTATGTGCTTAATTAATTAACATGCATGAAAATGTAAATATTAACTAAGTACATGAAAAGTAAATTGCATGGAAAGTAAATCTAATCTAAGTCAAAGTGCTGCAATGAATAAGAATCAATCTTGATCTTATTTCCATTCATGGAATATGCCCAGGTACATTTCCACACGAATAAGACTTCATAAAACTGACTTAGATCCACTCTATGGACACTCACTAACTATTCTCTAAGATTACAAAATAAAACTACAAGAATTTGGCTACTGTATTAACAAAAATATGAAAAACTAATGCAAAAATTGACTTTAAATGAGAGCCCAAGTGCTATATTTATAGGCCAAAGTATATACCCTCATGTCAAATACCCGATGTTGCGGCCAAGCCTCGATGTCACGTACCCAACATTAGAGAAGATAGAAAACAACAATTCATTAGATGTCAAGGCTTCGATGTCAAGGCCAGGAAAATCATAACTCATCATACCCCCACGACTGTATGAAAACTCATCCTCAAGCTAAACAAAATGAGGAACAAGTTCCTTATAAAATATTGGAAGGTATGGGATTATTAACTGATATGCAAACTATTGACTGACTTTGAGTGCCACATTATAGAATTTTATTCAAGTGGATGCATACAAAATGAAAGAGTGACAAAAAGATTGGACAAATATTGAAGATTACAAAATTTGTAAAGGTCCTTAAAAATCCACTGAAGATGATTTTTCTTATTGTCGCTAGCGATGGTAAAATTTTAACCTTAATTGCTATGTCAATGCTTCTTTGGTTATGCAGGACTGAAATTTCTTCTCATTGCCCCATGTATCTAGCAAACATGCTAAGCTTGAGATACTATTTTGTATGTGCTATGATGTGTCCATGGTCATATCCTCCATTGTCCCTCTCTTGGCTTTGTTTTTGTGCCTTGCAAAAGACCTTCTTCCTTATATGTTTCTTTTAGCATCACCTACAATCACCAAAGGATCAACATTAGTTGTGGTAAATTTTTCTTAATAGTTAACCCTTGTTGGATCCCTTAGTTTTCATTTAAGCACAAGGTGATTATAGCATACTCTATCCAAGTCTATGAGGTAACTAAAATCATTAAGTTGTTCACATTATTTTGATCAATTACTATTAATTACCATGATGTTCAAAAATATAATGTTAGAAAAATTTCAAAAATTTTAAAGCAAGCATCCCTAGCCCCCATGACTAATAAGCGTAACTCCAGAAGGACATAGGTTTTTGAATAATTGAAACTAAAGGTCTAATTTAGAAGATGACCAAGAAATATTAATGGATATAGAAATAGAAAAGTAGGAAAAATTAATGAAATCATGCATAAATTTAGAGAAACTATCATTGATGTTTTAGAAGACATGAAGGTTAGTTCAAAGCCATGATTAACAAAAGTTATGCAAGTGGGTCCTCCCCAAAGTAGGCTCTTGCCATAATGCCCTTACATAACCACTTCTGTAGATGTCCATGGGCACCCGAGAAGTTAAATATAGACCATGCCTTTGTTCCAAACAACACACAACTACTGTGGTTAGGATGTTGCACTATTCTACACAAAACCTAAAGGATCATAATTTCATGTAGCAGTGGGGTGAATAATGGAATGAGAATGGATTATAGAGATCGGGATGTAAGGTACTTAACCATGTCCACAACAGGTTCTTGTGACAAGTGTGATTAAAATGATCAACATACCTATTCATCCAAGTTCAAACCAAGCCCATACCATGAACAATGACCTCACATTGATGTGTTCCATCCTGCCAACCACCATGAGTCCACAACCACCTCAAAGAATAATCATCACTCCAAAAAGAGAAGAAAAGAGAAGAAGGAAGGAAGGAAATAAGGCCTTAGTTAGAGGGGTGCCTTCAAGCATGGGTAACATGTGTTTCTATCCCCATAACTAGTGCTTGTAGCCCGTTATTGTGTCTAAGGGATGTGCTTTGAATTCCCATTATTATTTTTATTTTTCTATTCTTTTTCTTCTTCTTCTTCTTTTGTTTTTTTTTATTTTGTGTTTTTTTGGATGGAAACCATACCATGCAAAGATAGAGCTTCCTTTTTATTGGTCAATGAGGAAGTGATGATACATTCCAAGAGGAGTCATAAACCACTTGAAGGAAGTCAAGAAGAGACCCCAAAAAATCCCCTTGATGTTACACCCTTTGCCATTCCCACTTGGTCATTCTCTCTTTCTTCAAGATACAATGATCATTAATTAATTTTAGTTTCATAAAAGAAGAACCAAATTATTTCCATGAAAAAGACCTTTTATCCAAAGAACTGGAGGAATGGATGAGGTGGTCTCACTACTTTACACAATTACTTACCCAATCATCTTAATAGCATAGCACAAAAAACCCAACATAGAGTGTTGACTTCTACATCATGACATGGCAATTTTTTTAATTAAAAACATAAAATACATTCATAAAACATAAAGAGAATGACTCAAGAAAAGAGAAAAATATAAAGAAATGAAAAACATATGAAGAATCAGAAAATTCCAAAACTGATAAGCAAATTAGTTACTTCCATGCATCTTTAAGACAATTTTATATTCTCATTTCTAAGCCACTAAGTGTCTTCTGGTTTAGTAGCTACTGCATAGACTAGCTTTTGCTCACACACTTGCTCCTGAACTTTATGGTGGGCTGGTATAGGGTTTGTGTTAATATTTTCGAACTTCCAAACCCACAACTACACCCTTTATCATTATTGGTGATGAATGGATTCTTCTATCTCTCCACAAAGATAGGTTTATCATTTATGTCTTGTGTTAGAGTGGTGATGGTTATTAGCTTTTGCATATGATTAGGAGACATCATTTTTGTGAGGAAGGTTGTTGCATCAAATTGGCCTTGTGCTAGTTCAGGTGATGTAGTAGGTCCATGAGTGTTTTTCTTTGGCTTATGGCATTTCCTCCAGAAGGGATATTTTTGAGACTTTGGTTGAGATCTACTAGCATTATCATTTACGTGTATGTTCATAGCACAAGTGGCATTCTCTCATTGATGTTCTGATGTTGAACCTTCCTATGTTGTTGGAGGTGACATATGGTGGACGTGAGTATGAGAATATTGAGAATATGCCAAAGGATGAGAGGTGTGAGGTGGTGACCTCATATAAGATGTTGCGGGATGTTAATAGTTGGGAGAGTGGTAGTAGTGACTTGAGGTAGAGGGAGTAGAACTAGTCAAGAAAATAGATTATTAAATGTAATATCTGTATGGGTTTGACTAGAAGTAAGAGTAAGGCTAGTTTGGTGGTGGCCTACCCCATGACTATGGTTGTTTCCACTGTGGTTAATGGCAATGTTGAGGCTGGTAATAAGTCCCCCCAAGATAGTACAGTTGGTTTTGGGGTTGTCTAAAATTATTACATGGAAGAAGAAATATCCTAGGCATGTACTTCTATACAAACTTCAAATTTAATTCCCTTGTCCAATACTCATGTAGATGCAACAAGACCAGGCAATGATCCTTTGGATGGTCATATAGGCAAATGTCACATCCACCATCCTCTTTGGTGGTTGAGTCTATAGCCTCTTCTTCTATAGTCATTTCCCCTTCTTACTGAAAAGTGTTCCTAGTTTTTTCTTGATTCTTTTTCCTCCTTTTGTTGTGATCACTTGATTCATTTTGTGCTACTCTCTTCTCTATGATTTCTCTGCAAGTTTTACCTTTCTCATTCATTGATTTTGACATCATAATCAACTTTTCTTTAATCTTAATGATAGAATTTTGAATTGACAAGGTCCATTATAAAATCACCTCATCGAGAGTAGCCTCTTTTTCCTTATCATAGATATGGATGATTTTTATTTTGCAAAGTTGGGTCACAGTTATTTTCCTCTACATTCTCTCATCTACATAACTCTCCTTCTTTTGCCACATGCTTAATTAACTCTTTGATCTAATGGATTTGTAGCTCATATAATTGAACTGGAGCATACATCCCAAGGGTCTTCCTTGTTTCATTATGAAGCCCATCTATCAAAGAAACCATGGCCTGGGCATCTATGTAGTATTGAATAGTATCTTTCCATGGCCACTTCCAAGGGTTCATGATTTTCTTACTTCCACTCTTGGATTTTTTTTCTTAGGTTGGACACTCTCTCATAGGTTTGTTATTTTTCATTGAAAAGTTCTAACATTGTGGACCACTAGTGAATGGAACTTGATTACAACAATCTATACCAACTTTCAGCTTCATCAATTAGTTTCCTAGGAAAGAGCTTAAGGCTTTGCCACCCACTTTCAATGTTGTATAAGGAACAAGCATCATGGAAGGCTTGTATATGATGTTATGGATCAAAATCATAGCCTCCCACAAACTTAGGAATATTGTTTATATCAATTTTAGGTAAGAAACTATCCCTACGATGCTTATGAGGTATCTTAATTACCTCTGTGAGCTCCATTAGGCTCTTAGTGGCCAACAAGGGTTCATCGTCATTAGACATGTTGTGATGAAAAATTTTATTTCCATTTGTTTGATTATGATAATCTTTTTTATGCTCGTTGTGATGTCTTTCATTTTGCCCTTGGGTCCAATTCCTGTCTTTATCTTGACCCCATAGTGGAGCTCTATCTCTATACCTACATTCATCTTCATCAAAAATAGATGTTGAAGAGGAAGAGGAATATGAGGAACTGGGACAATCGCCATGGCTCCTATAGTTCTCCCTTTGGTTCTTTGATTTATCTTGTTTAGGTTTGGAGGGGGTCCTAGGCCTTAATGCCCTCCTTGATCTAGGACTTTCTCCATATCCTCTAGCATTATCTACCTTAACTAAACATAGTCTTTGACTGTAGTAAGGGTCTAATTAAGCATAGAAAAGCCCTTCTTGAGGTTGTTCACACCAATTTTCTTTAGTATATATCCTATCATTTCTCCTACGACTATTCTCATCATACAATGCATTATTTGTCTTGTGTGAAGAAGACATGGTTATGTCTACTAATGTGTGTAACTTAAAATATTAATGTTTTCTAAGAGATAGATCATTAATACCTTTACAACGATTGTGTATAATATAACTAATCTAGATAACTCTCATCATCCTTGGCAACAATGCCAATGATGAGTGGCGAGGTACCCCAATGCCCAACCATATGAATCACAAGCATTCACGCACGATTTGGTCGAATTCCATGGATGGGACTAGTTGTGACATCTAGTTCGCTATGCCTTGGTCACAGTTCACTATCTTCCCACTTGGACTAGTGGTAGCTTTGTCACATATGATTTAGTCCAGAGTAAGGCATATGATTTTTATTATTTTATATTTTATTGTTCTATGATTAATAATAGGTTGAAACTTAATTTATAATCAATTCAACTAATCTAATTGCTAATTACTAATCAACTACCCTAACATAAGTATTTGATCCCACTTCCTGTGCACATCCTAAACACATATAACACTACTGGGCTACCAAATGTTAAGTGTTGCTAGGATTACCAAGAGTCATACACATGCTCAAAGAAATCGTACTTATGTGCTTAATTAATTAACATGCATGAAAATATAAATATTAACTAAGTATATGAAAAGTAAATTGCATGGAAAGTAAATCTAATCTAAGTCAAAGTACTACAATGAATAAGAATCAATCTTGATCTTATTACCATTCATGGAATATGTCCAAGTACATTGCCACTCAAATAAGACTTCATACAACTAACTCAAATCCACTTTGTGAGCACTCATTGACTGTTCTCTAAGATTATGGAATAAAATTTTAAGAGTTTAGCTACTATATTGACAAAACTATGAAAAAATAATGCAAACATTAACTCTAAATGAGAGCCCAAACCCTATATTTATAGGCCAAAGTATATACCCTGATGTTGGATACCTGACGTTGCGACCAGGCCCAAACATCATGGCTCCAACATCGCACACCCAACATTGGAGTAGATAGAAAACAACGATTCATCACATGTCAAAAATCATGACTCATCACAAATCAAAGAGTTGATAGAATATATGGAGTTGGCCAATCTTTAATATGCAAACATGGCAATGTTGTTTGTTGGAAGGTTGCGATTAGAGTTAGAAAGACAAGTGGCTAGCTTGTATCTATTATATGAGGCAGAGTTCAAGCATCACAAAGACGCCAAACAAAAGCTTGAGACTACAAATGCTAAACTCAAAATTCTAAAAGCATAGTTCAAAGATCAATAATCAATTGTTGAAAACCTAGCCAAATGGATGAAGGACTACCAAGAGCTAAAGGACATAGTCAAAGCGTTTGACATTGAACACACATAGTTTGCTGCATGGTTTGTCAATGTAAAGGAGCTATTTCCAGCAATCCTATGTTCCTGGGATGTGCTCGTTCCAACCCACATTAGTGAAGCTACATGAATGATGCATGATCCTAGGAGTAAAGAGGAGAAAATGAAAGCACTGCTAAATGCTTTCTGCCTCTTGCCTAAAGTTGCAGCAGCAGTAGGATAGCCATAACCACCTCAACCATCACTCATGCGTGAAGCTGATGAAGGTCCCTCAGAGCCTTAGGAGCCACCACCACCTGGGATCATCTGATCTTCTCCATCGGCTTCACACCATCAAGGAACATGCTATTCAAATTTTGAAGAGTTGTGTCATGGTGTCCAATTTTGTGTCTTGAACCTCATCATTTTTTTGTAATGTGTTGATCTATACACTCAAGCATTCCATTTTTTGTCAAGTCAGTTAGTTTATTTTATTTGCAAAATGTTAGCCAATAATCCCATACCTTCCCAGTTTTGTAAAAGAACCTAAGAATGAGTTTTTAATCAGTCATGGGGGTATGATGAATCGCAGTTCAGTTGGCTACATCGACAAGGCCTCATCGACTGAGCCTCGTCCCATCAACATAGTGTTGGTTTTTGGCTATAAATATGTGCCTACCAGTCGCATTTATGGCATTAGAGATTGTAGTTGCAACGAAGCCCTTACAGTTTTTCCATTTGAAAGTTAGAATTTTTTCCCAGAGTGCCCGCAGCATGATCAGTAAGTGTACGAATCTTTATTCAAGCATTCTTGTACCTAAGCATGGCAATGTATGCGGTAATAAAGACGAGCTTTTTAATAAACCTTGCCGTACTTTGGATAGATTAGCTATTTTATTCATGCATTTAATGTTTTTAATTATTTATTAAATATTTTCCAATTATTACATTAATGAATCAATTAAGCCAAATAGATTACACACATAAGTACGACCACTTTGAAAGTAACACATATTCACTTGGTAATCCCAATAGCATTATTGCTTGGTATGCCCAGTTGTGTAGTCTTGGTCACCTAGCAGTGGATACGTGGGTTCAAGATGTGTATGAAAAGTGGAACCAAATATTTATGTTAGGATTAGTTAAATGCTAGTAATTAATTAATTTAGATTAGTTAATCCAATTCCTTTTATCTACATTTTGAGCACTAAACTATAAAACACAAAATAATAAAAATCGAATGCCTCAAGTACACTTAACCATACCAATGAACATCACAAGAGTAATTGGGAACATAACGATTGACCTTAAGGTAAGATTTACTTCCTAGAGGACTAGTGCACCGAAAATGATAAAGTCCATAGAATTCCACCAGATCATGCGTGAATGCTTTGTGATTTGTAGGGGTAGGGGTACCTTGTTGCTCATCACTGTCAAAACTAGAAATTTGAAACCAAAGCACCAAAATGCTCCTAGGAAAGTCCTGAACTCACTAGAATTTAAATCAAATCCTCCAAACTACAACCTATCTTGAACTAGCTTCTCAATGTTCCAAAAATCTTTAAAATTTGTTGAAAATCAAGGAGAATAAAGTAAAAAATTTCAGAAATCTGGGTTATTGAGGTATGATTGGGAAGGGAATGATGGAAAAAATGCTATAATTTTTAATTATAAAAAATAAATATAATTACTTTATTCATAGTTTCCATTTGCTAAGTTTTTCCTTTTTCCCTTTTATTTTTTCTATCTTAACTAATATAGGGACCCACAGGTTGGAATGAGTGCAACGGATAGGATAAGATGAGGAGGAATAAAAACTTCATGATTAAAACTGAGAAATGCTTGTGATATTGTGAAATCTTCAGAGATCATGTGAAATGTAATGTGAAATAATTGAGAAATTAAAAAATTAAATGAGGAAAATCAAATCATTCGAAAATTCATTGTGAAAACTTAAAATGAAAATAAAAACTTGAAAAATATGAGAACTACTAACTTCTTTCATTATTTCAAAAAAATCATTACAATAGGCTCTTCTAGAAAGGAAAAACAAACTCAACTGGGAGTTAAACTCAATATGACTAAGTTAAACTCATCATAACCACTAACTACAAAAAACAAAAAGTTTTCAAAACACCTTACATAACAAAAAAATTTCTAATAATTAAAAAACGTTACTAAGCCAAACAACCTTCATTAAAAAAGTATTCAAAGTAGGAGAAAACAATTTCTACACTACACAATACTCAATAATCCCTCCTTTAGTGTTGAAATTGGTTTGAGAATAGCTAAATTAGAAACCTAAAAATCTTTTTGCTCATCATCTACTTGGTACATACCAATCATGTTCAAAAGATCGTCAATTCAGTAAGGCTTCAATGGTTTAGTTAGTAAATCAGTTAATTGATCACTACTTTGAATATGTGTGGGCTTAATTATGCCCTACTTCACTTCATGCTTGATAAAGTAATATCTGATGTTATTGTGCATGCTCTCCTTATGAATTATATGCTCATTGGACAACTGAATTACAGTTGTATTATCCACCAACATGGAAACTAGAAGATCAACTTCAAAACCTAGTTGAGAAAATAACTTTTTTAACCACAAAACATGCTAAAGACATTCAGCCATAGTAATAAATTCTGCCTCACATGATGAGAGGCTCACACTTGTTTGGTTCCTTGTCTTCCAATAAATAGGATTAGGACCATGAAAAATAAAGCAACTAGAAGTGGACTTATGATCATCTACATCTCCTCCCCAACCAACATCAGAAAAAAAATGTAAAACATTCCATCTCCATTGATGAACTTAATTCCAAAATCAACTATTTCTTTAACATACCTCAAAAGATGGTTCAAGGCATTAAAATGTGACTGCCTTGGCTCTTGCATGAACATTGATAAAAATGAAGTTTCATATTCCAAATTAGGCTTGGAATGACACAAAAATCTAAATGAACCAATCATACCTTTGTATAAGGAAGGATCAACCAAGGCAGTATCAGCTTTGCTTGAAAGCTTCATATTTTGGAGAAGTCGAGTTGTAGCAATATTGGCTTTCTCTAGCCCATACTTTTCAATGATGACCTGTGCATACTTTGACTAATGCATCTTCAAACAATCTTTTTCCTAATCAATTTGAATTCCTTAAAAAAAATATTTGAGGACACACCTATCCTTTATATCAAATTCACCTTTCATATCATGCCTAAATTGCTTCAAAAAGTTCACTTATAATTGAAATTGCTTCAAAATCCAAAAGTAGTTGAACATTACAGAAATTCTACTTTGCAATTTCTTAACAAAACTAATCAATTTTTATGCAATTTCATGATCTCAAATTTACTAACTTCAACATTACATCTCACATGTACTTTTAGAATAATGAAGAAGTTACCCTTGCTTATGTAGAACCCGAAACAAGTATTCACAGACCTGCCTCCACCATAGGCCCAAATCAATGTTACATTATTCCTTCTACATTTCTTATTTTAATTGTTGGTATTTACATTTTGTCTCTGTATTATCTTTACAAGATAGGGCAGTTGAACTTAATTCATAACGCTTCCAACCATTCCGGAAACCTTTCTATGGTTTAAATGTTCCCTTCTCTTCCCTGGTCAATAAATTACATTTAATTTTCGTATGTTATCTCTATTGTCTGGATCAGTTTGTCTTGGGTCTGTTATTTATCTCTATCCATCATTTTCCCATTTTTATGTTTTTTTTTTCTCATTGCTTTCTCATTTCTAGCTGCACAATTCCATCATTCAATGTGCTAATTTTATATCTTTGAGCGTTGACTAATGCTCTTTGTGTTCCTCAATAGTTAATAATAACTTTGTTTAGCTTCCAGTATTTTATTTTTAGAATTTTCTTTGCCCCTGGCATTCATGATAATTTTGAATTATTTTTGGTGTCTATTACAATAATGAATTTCATTTTTCAAGTTTTATAATCGAGTGTTCTTACCATTTTTTGAGTGAGGGCACTAGAGTGGTAAGGCTGTGCCTTGTCATAATTATCTTCGAAGAGGTAGAACTATCTGCTATTCTGTATTTCTTTTAGCTTGCAGTAGCTGTTCTTTCTTTCTTTGTTTGTTTTTGTTTTTATTTTTATTTTTATTTTTGGAAATTTTTTGTTTGGTAAGCTCTGGTAGCTTTCAAAACCTGCTGCTTTTGCCCATCTTTATTATAAAATTTATCATAGGTAAGACTATTTTTGGACATAAGTGTTTGATTTATTATCTGGTTTTCTCCTCAGCGGTTGTCAGTGGTACCCTGATATTGCTAACTTGCTTCTCCATCTTTGTGATTGTGTTTGACAATAGCAGTAAGCATGGTTTTTTCTAGCACCGTTTTTGTGTCGCCAAGGTTTAGATAATACAAAAAATATATTACTAGCTGGTCTATTTTCACTTCCTCTGCAAGAAGCTCTACATTTATCTAGTTATTGACTAGTTCTCATCCTTCTTTGCAAAGCTTGTTCATTTATAGATATGGTTTTTTCTCATTATGACTATCTTCACTGCTATGTAAGAGTTTGAACTGACGATGAGTCTTTGGTATGCAAAGTTACAACAGAATCAAATCTTGATGGCTGACAAAGAAAAATCTCTTCAACAGCATTCTTAGGACTCATTTTTCTTACCATATGTTTGCATATGGTTCACAATAATCAGAGCTTTGGCAACTTTTGTAAATCTACCATAAATAAATTTTGAACATCTTTTCCAACCTCATCAAAACATTCATAACCTTTCTACAAAATATTCTATGCTTCAAACTGTACCTGTTACGGTAGTTCTGAAAAATGTTTATTAAAGGTTTTCCTGATTTAAACAAAAAGCTTTACTATGTTCTACTTCTCTATCTCTTTTGGGAGATTTTTCTTCCCAACCATATCCCAAGGTTTCTACCACTTTAACAATGTCTTCATCAAATTTTTGCAAATGCTGGAATTGTCTCCATCTAAAATTGGTAACGGAATTGTGGACACATGATATTCTCATGCTTTTTTAGAGGTTGAAAATAAAACCAAATATTACAGCTGCGTTGCTACAAATTTGAAAATTTTATTTCATGAATTAAGAATCTTAATTCAGTCACATAGTAGCATTGTGAAATCAGAACTTGGAGAATCACAATATTGCGATCCACCTTTGTTGTTGTCACACGAAAAGAATCGGTTAGGTACGGTCATCTTCCATTAACGTGGAATTGACTTAACAAGTTCACTTTCTTTATTCCTGTGGATCCATGGTTTTTAATTCGTGATAAGTCTTGATTATACAATTTATTTTCTTTATTTTCATGTTTTCCACCTTCGATTAATTGCAAGATGATCCAACCAAGTTGCTCGTCTTTTTTCTTAACTTTGTATACTTCCATTGAACTTACTTAATTTCAAACCTCATTCAATGCTTGTGTGCCAGGTGCTGGTTCATATAGCATTAATGCTAACCTGTAGGCTTTCATAGCTTAGTTGGTTAAATTACCCTGTTTAGGAAGCAAGAGGTCATGGGTTAGAAATTAGAATTTTTTATATGCTTTAATTTTTCATGCTCCTGAGGGTCCTTCTTGCTTTAGAAGCATAATGGTTTTAGTTCTTCACTGAGGATATACAGATTACATGTTTTTCTTAAAATTTGTAATGAAGAAGCTTGTAGATCGGTAATACTAAGTAATATTCCGTTCATAATACTTTATGAAAAACTTGTTTGCACTATTCAATCTGTTACCCCTTTCCTGCCCTCCTTCCGTCCTCTTCTGCAGACTCAACTGATTAATTTGAGATCATTCCTCTCTGTCTAAATCAAATGAATCAATCAATCACAACATGACTATCTCCAACCACACGTCTGCCTTACCTCAAAATCATTTCTTTATTTCTTAATTCATATTAACATAGTGCCTTAGATTAGGACAGGTTTCTGGTGTTCTTTACATATAACCTTTGCTTTCTTTCAGGTAAGTCATTATCAAATGTAATGAAAATACTTTCTTTCTGTTAAGAACCGGGTGTTATGTTTGGTGTTTGCAAAAGACTCAGAAGAGATGTTTGAGTTTTTATTTGAGTTTAATTTCTTGCATTTTGGTTGTTTCTGTCACAACGATGATCACGGCTGAAATCGTGGATCTACACTTCTGTATGGAGCGTTACATAAGGGGTTGGAAAACCCGGTCTCCAACTGACCGCCAATCTGCAGTAGAATTTTCTTAATTGCATAATTTGTTTCATTTTGTCTGTGCATTAGGCTTTAAACGCTGAAAAGCAATAAATCCGCATTTTTGCTCGATCTTTTATCAAAGTGCGTATTTAATTAATAAAAAAGTGTTTGATGCCAATTGCCAATGCTATAGGTTTATATAAGAAGTTAGTGAGAGGTGGATCTATTGGTTAGTTCATTGACCGCATCATTACATTCCTTTATGATTTTTATAAAATGAGTTTGGTAAAATACTGAGATGAAAGATTTATTATAATCTTTGGATATTTTGCATAAATTCTTTAGCTATAAAAAAATTTTATATGATATATAATCCTAAATTCATATGAAAATTCTATATTTAACAATGGTTCTTATATATTCCGTTAACGAGAACCCCTCTTGGAAATTGCCTTGCTAATAAGTAATCTATGGTTAGATGATGGATTGGTTAATAGCATTTTAAAAGTCATTAAGAAAATAATTTATAGTTTGAAGTATAAAACACCATAGCTACCATCCTAAGTCATTGTTGTGTTCGAATTATAAATTCAAATACCATATAATTAGGAATATTCATGACAAAGTGTCTATTTCACTAATCAAACTCTTGCAACATCTTTTACAAGAACGCTTGCAAATATCAAACTTTTGAAATGCTAGCTGCAACTATTATTGAAAACTATAGAAATAAAAATTTGAGAATCGAACGAGAGCACTGCAAGACCAAATGGATGCCTTCTCTTTCACCAAGTTGGCCATTGCCAATAGATGCATCCCACTTCTCTAGGTAATATAATGCAAATTGTCAAGAGTGAGTTAAGGACACCCCAATGACCATGGATGCTTGCTCAACTACATCTTCAACGTGCCCCTAGTTAGTACAACCAAGCTCCAATCTTTTCAACACATCAAAGCCTCCTAGATTAACCTTACAATTCATGAAATTTATACCAAGGCTAGAACATCTTGATTACTTAAGTTGCAGAGATATTGTGCTAAGATAGATCATCCCTAAATCTACTTAGCCTAATGGCCTTTGGGAGAGACAAGGATAGCATAGATTCTCTGAA
Source organism: Gnetum montanum (assembly GCA_015680685.1). Taxonomy (NCBI): domain Eukaryota; kingdom Viridiplantae; phylum Streptophyta; class Gnetopsida; order Gnetales; family Gnetaceae; genus Gnetum; species Gnetum montanum. The sequence continues at coordinate 18,625 of MNCI01032462.1, read as the reverse complement.
GTTTAAGTCCTTGGATTTCTATGCCAAGATTGAATCAATACAAAGTTACACATGAGAAGCAAGTGATAAGTGGCTTAGATGATTAGCTTATTGCTTTCTTAAGTAAGAAGTTGCAAATTCAAGTAACACTTACAAGTATTGTTAAATTCCTTTGTAATTTTTCCAATATATCATGTTGGCTACATGTATTAAGATGTACCATTATCATATAGAAGAAGTTTCCTTATGAGAACGTATATACCATTGATGAGCGGTAGAGCAATCCAACACCCAACCATACAAATCACGAGTGTTCACACGTGGCCCGATCGTAATCCGCAAATGGACAATGTTATTATGCTAGTAATTGAGTTTAGGTTCGAGATTGTTGTCTTCCCACTTTGAGCTAGTGAAGTTCAAGAGTATGTTTTAGCTCTTGTTGAGGTGTATCATTAACTAATGTTGTTTGGGAACTTAATGCTCCTATTTGTAAACATGGTTGAAATAAGTTCTAAATCTACTTAAGTGAGAAAACATAAACTATTTTTAGCCTAATGTGATGGACATCTATTCCTGGTCTACCGTTCATGCCTTGCACTCGTGCAACTATCACTAGGATTACCAAGTGGAATTACTATTGGGCAAACCAAGCGATACCACTACTAGGTTACTGGATAACTACACTTAATGCTTGAAACGAGTCATATCCATATCGCTTACTAATAACATGTAAAGTAAAGTACTTGAAATGTAAAGTATTAAGCTAGGAAAATAGTAAAAATTATGCTAAGTGAACAAAGAGAAAACTAAGAAATGTTGCAATGATATAAAGCAATCTCAATTTTTATTTTCATCAGGAACTACATCCAAGTACAATCCACTCAAAGAAAGACACTAGTCAATTGCCAAACATCACACTATGAGCATTCACTCTATTGTTAAGTCTACAAAATGACACTGCAAGAATTTGGCTGAAGGTAGAATATAAAGCTATTGGATTGTACATCTAGGTATAGTATTTATAGGGTTGCACACATCTCAAGACATCACATCAATGATGACGTAGCATGTATTACAACATTGTATCTATGACATCATTGCTACAATATGGTAGATGTAATATTGTATTACAATAAAAATTGATTTTATTATACCCCCATGATTGACTAGAAACTCATCCTTAAGTTAAAACACAATGAGGATAGAGTCCCTTACAAAATTGGGAGGTACATTCAACTTGACAAGATTGACTAACTATTTACATAACTAGGAATTTCGCAATGGTGTCTTTACAAAAGATGACAAATTTACATGACAAAACAAAATAAAAATTAAAGTAGCTTGATGTACCTCATGTTCCTCATGGTGGTGGCTCTTCCATCAACTACTTCCCTTTGTCATTAGGCTTCTTGAATTGATATCTATTTGAAAGTTCCTAAAGTTTTTCTTCTTCTGTCCTAGAATCGTGTACCATTCATGCTTGTTAAGCAATGTGTGATGGAGCCGATACATCCCATTGGCATGGTGCTTGCAAAAGCATCTAATTAGCCTTTACATACCAAGCAACAAATTGTCACCTCTCTTTCTCAAAATCTTTGGCCATCTTTCTCAACTATTGATAATTAGACATCCGATGTGCCAGGTTAGCTGCTACCTCTTTCTAGCCCTGTAGCTAGCTTTCACGATCTCAAGTTCAAAATTTGTAACATGTAATTTCTATAAGGCATCTTTTCTATCTACAAATTCCTTCTCATACATTGCATAAACTGCTGCTACTAGTTGTTCTAATTCATTCTTGGGCCCACCTATTGTTAACATGGCCAAATTAGCATACTGAAGGTTTGTTGATCCCATGTATTTTGTCAAATCCTAAATCTGCAAATCTTTATTCTTTACTTCTACCTAGTGGACATGAGCAAGGCTATCTACAATTGGTTGCTAATTAGGATTTTGTGCAAAAATTGACATGATTATGGCCTTCACAATCTTGATCTCTTTCTCATTTATATATTTGTACATGCCCACCTAGTCCCTAAAATGCTCTTTGGGATTTTCATGTTTCTTAGTCTCATTTTTCCATGCGTTGATTTCAATTGCTAATTTCTAGTGAATAGTGTGGACCTCTTCCATTAACATGGTTCTGTTTTCATGGGTCAAGCAATGCATGTCTTGGTTGACATAAACTAATTGTTCTTGGAGTTGTTGGATGCTCTCCTCGAGAACATTCTTTTGCCTCTCAATGTTTGTCAATCAAGCATTATCAACAACTAGTTTCTTAATTTCTTCTTGCAAGGTAGTGAATGCTTTAGCATGTGTGTACGTTTATGCTTCAACTATAAAAGCATCCCACACTACCTTCTCCTTTTTCCTTCTCCATCTTCATATTGTGGTCAATTAGGCATCTCACATGATCTATTCTGAATTGCTCAAGTTTTTCTAGCATTACATATTGTGTTGGATCTCTTTTCTTAGCTCTGAAGATGCCTAACTCCTCTTGCAATCTTTACATTTCATTTTCTACATGCTTAGCCCTAGTCTTGGGCATGACCAACTTTTCTTGAATGGAAATCAATTCAGACTAAACTGTAGTGATATCACTTGGGATATCAAAAAGATTCTACATTACCTATCATGTTTGCAGAAGTCTGTCTAATATGTCTTCATGTTCTATAGGAGTCATGGAGGTACCTGTAAGAATTTGTACATCCCTTGCTCCAGAAATATCCATCAACAGCACAACAAGGATACTAAAAAATTCCTTGATATGATCTATTATAGATTCAGCTACTCTTATTGCATCTTAATGCTACATAATCACAACTATGGCTCCTTCACTTGTTTATAGCATCACTTGGAATGATGTAGCATTCCTTGAGATCTATTGTGCCCAGTCATCCTCTCCTCCTACTTGTAATGACACTTGACCACTAGCTGGGTCTGTTGATATGGTAGGCCTAATGGATCTTTCTCTTGCTTTATGCAATTAGTTGCCTCCATTGTTCCCCAATTGATCATTTCTACAATCTACTACAAATGGATCATAGAGGGTTTGTAGTCCTACAATGATGATGAAACTTGTTGTTGTTGTTGCCATTTCTATTGTTGCTTAGATTGGGATTGACTATTAGGACCATCTTGTTGTTGCTAACTCATAGTTGGGATGCTACTGGTAAGAGTGGTACCTATAGTTCACTCAATGCTTGCTAGTTTCTCTACTTGATCTTTCTTTGGTGGCACTAGTTTGAGCATTTCTACATATGAAGCACTTTGGGCCTTCCTAGGGATGTCATTCATATATTCTAGGATTCCAACTTGCTTGCATAGCTTTTTGATAAGGTAAGAGAATGGAAGTGTTAACTTTCTTGTCTTCTTTTCTTCAAACCAACTTTGAATTTCAAGTATAGATGGCCAATGTTTGCATTGAACTTTTCCATCATGATGACACTTTCTCTAACTATGTATGTTGATATTCTATCGAGCCTTTTTGTAGGAAACAAGTGATAGGTACCAATTTTAAAATATATCTTTTCTTCTACTATGAGCTCAATATAGTCTTTATCTTCCTTACCATATCCTCCTTGTAACCACAATCATTTTGCAACAGTGTTAGATTTGGTAGAGATATGTGCCACATCTTCCTCGTCATTGGGAATATTGAGGGCCTTGGTGATTGCTTCCATTGAATATGGTACAGAGACACCTTTGATCTTAACTATGGCATCAACCTACTTATTCTACCAGAACTTGTATGTTTCTCCTAAGTACCATTCACCACTATTGGTGAGCGTGGGCCATAGAGGAGATGCTTGAAGTTCCATCTTCACTGCCTCTAGAGAAAATTCCATAAATGGACCAAAATATAGTTCCACGATAACCATGGACACAATTGATTTCTCTTGGATGGCTTAAAGGCATTTTGGTGACAACATGAGGCACTATCCTTGTTCAAGTGCTTGTGCAATCTCTACCTCTCCTTGGGCTGAGTGCTCTGTAGTAAGAGTCTGTTGATAGATGTTGTACAATTGAGCCTCCTATTCTATGTGCTCTGCTTATGGGTTTTGTTTCCTCATTCGACCTCTTCCATGGCCTCTTGGCTATTTGCGCCCATGTTGTGAAGGTCCTCCTTGATTATACAAATTGTTGTTTGCCCTTATATGAAGTTCCTTTCACCATAAAAATAAAGGAAATTGTATTTTTTTTAAAGTAATATTATATTTAAAAAATTTAGTAAAGTCCCTGAATTTTGCTATTGAATTTATTACCATGCACCACAAGACATTAAATTTTTCATTGGTTTCACTATTTTCCTCCACCCAAAGCATCATCAAACAGCAAAACTATCTCTAAAAGACAAAAATTGCACAAAATACAAAACAGGTGCTCAAGAAAGTGGCTATGTGAGCTTTGTGATTCATTTTCATCCCTACATAAAAGTGACTCTTTTGACGGCAAGACCATTCACAGAGAGATCTAATAATATAATCACCTTTACAAAACTGCGATGTTATCTCTTTGTAATAGTGTTATATTTTATCACTGTTTCTTAAGGTTCAACTTGGTAAAAACATTTCATGTTCCCATGCTATGCTTGGGTAAACTCTTGTTATCTTCGTTCTTATTTCATCAATTACTTCCTGGCTAGAAAATTATGTGCATTATTTTTCTTTAAAGTTCATGGCAAGGATTTCTCTCTGCTTAGGTGAATATTACTTAGAAATTGTGAACTTTAACTATTTAAAGAATAATGAACATGATTTTAATTAGAAATTCAAACATACCATGTCTCATAAAGTCATTCATATATCAAAATGGCAAATGTATGAGGTAAAGTCACAACTCAACTATAATTAATGCATCTAGTCATATTCAAAGTGAAATGTAAAAAGATCATGTATATGTGTGTAAATGCTACCAACTTGGACTGATTGATTTTGTCATTTCAGCAAATTGACCTATTAAATTTGTTAAAACCAATACCAATTTCATTGTATTGTGCTACTAATTTTACTTTTCTATTGACCAATTAGCTATTTTATTGAACCCGTTCAACAACATAGCATTTTGGAAAAATGAGGCCAACAACATTTTCAAGGTTAACAGAGGTCACCATTTTGTAGCAGGTAACAATGAAAAATGGTACCTACTAGATCTGCCATTTTCCTTGAAGTATCTGGTGAAATTTTGCTATGGTAAAATTTATTAACGAATATTAGTAACCAAGAATCTACCATTCTATTAGGGGAAAATTAGGTTCCACATGAAAATAAGTTCATGAGAACAAGGTAAAACTTTTAATGACTGATACTTTCTATCTTGTGTACAATTGGGAAGCTGAAACTTTTGTGGTCAAAGATGCAAGAAAAGAAAAAACAAAACTATTAGAAGGTTGATCTAGATGATTCCTCTTGTATTTCTTCTTTCCCATTTTATTGAGTAGTTGTTGTATTTCCACTTTCTTTACCACTTCATCCAAATTATTTAAGGGAAGTCCAAGCTTATTTTCAACATCAATTGTGAATGGCAAAGATGTGTATGAATCATATATCACTGACAAAAGTCACTGCACTCATTTCATGGATGGCCTTGATAAACATCTTTGCTGGTGCAAATTAGGGCTACCCTTAGCATACCTTCAACTACCTCTAAATATTTTTGTTTTTCAATTTCAATCCCTTCACTACTATCATTTGCTCTGGTTAAAATACATTTAATTCTCTCTAGTTTTTCCTCTTCTATGTTTTTCTGAAACACTGTAGATACCCAATCTAGTAATGTGAGACAAGGACCAAACATATCATGTGTGGGCTCTGTTCGTATCATGACTTCTAAGATTACCATTCCAAAGCTATAAACATCTCCTTTGATGAACACCTCTCCTCCAATTTGGTACTCTACCTCAATAAGAAGCAACAAAATATTATCAGTATGATATAGGACTAAAGTTGATAAATAACCCTCAAACATTAAAATTACCAAAAACATGGCTAAAACATTTAGTTGAAAAAATATATATATACCAGGAGCAACATATCCTAGAGTGCCTTTGATTGCATCTGATGAGGATGATGTTGCTGATGTTGTCTGCTGTGTTTCAATATGGGCTATGCCAAAATCAGAAAGCTTCATTATCATATCTTCATCCAGCAACACATTATGTGGTTTAACATCACAATGAATTACTATGGGGCTACAATCATGATGAAGATAACTAAGTTCCCCAGCCAACTCTTTCAATATGCTTAGCCTCATTTGCAAACATAATGATATGAATTGTCCTTCATGTTGATCATAGAGAAGTGAATGAAGAGAACCGTTGCTCATATATAGCATGACTATGGCTTTGAAATCACTAGAATAAACCACAATTAATATCCTAATAAGGTTCCTGTGGCACAACTTACCCAATACCTAATATTCTTTCTTGAAACTGGTTTCAGATCTATTTTCATTTAAGGGAAAAAATACCTTATCAACTGCTCGTTGCCCCTAGCTTAATGTCCCATAATAAACCTTCCCATACCTTCCTTGTCCAATTAAGTTAGCTCCAATAAAACATTAAGTGGCTCTTGTGATTCTTCCATTGATAATTTCATGAATGGATTCTGGAGCTTGCTGTTTAAAAAAGAAGTTGATTTGAAACTTCTCCACTTTTCCAACAAGATCCAGATGGAAAGGCTGAGAAGAAGAACCCACACAGAGAAGTGATGGCTATCAACACTATTTTAAGTAGGTTCAACTTATGGGAAGTATGATGTTTTCCTATGTTGGATTCCATCAGACCAAAGTATCAACCACATAGCAAAGAATTTCCAATGAATGACCTTTTGCTCAGATTCTTAAATATGTCATCTACATGGTATGTGCCCACCACCAACCTCTATTTCTTATGGCTTAGGAATATAACTAGGCATGTGTGAGGGGATGGAAAACTTAGATAACCAAATATGATACTCTAGGAAACATCTTCATAAATAACTATTCACAAAAAGAGGAAACCTGATCTAGGAACTACCATCCACCAAGACTAACTAGCCCATTACAAGAGAGAGTGGCAAAAATTTGGACAAGGTAAATAGCACTCAATAAAAGACAAAGAGACTCCCATATGGTGACTACACTCAAATTTAAGAAGGGAAGCTTCTATGTAGTGATTCCTATTGAAGAGTGTTGCTTGAACACATTGGTCTTTCCCAAGGCTGCAGGAGATGAATCAACTGATGAATATCCATTTTGAAATTTGATGTTTGAGATTTGATTTGGAAATGAATGAGTCGAAGATCTACAATTTTTCCATCATTGTGAGATGACAATTATTAGAATAATCAATCCTTTGAAAGATAACATTACATCTACGCTTCCAAATATAATATAGAATAACAGGCCTAATAACTTTTCACAAAAATTTAAAATTAGTAGAAGTGTTGGTCAAAAGGGAAAATATAACATCATCTTGAGAAGCTTGCATGATGGAATTACTTTGGAAGCCCATGTCCACATGTGTTATGCGAAGAGGCAATACCAAAACACATGAACAAAGTTCTCTTTACCATGACAAAGAGGGAAATTAGGATTGTGAATCCTGAGATATTTGAGATGTTTGCCAATAGGTAAACCTTGGTGGAGGAGACACCAAAGGAATTGCGAAGAGTTTCCAAATACATTGGAAGAGGGGGATCTAGAATTATTTTGACTCTTGTTTGTGCCAAGACTTGTTACATTGTTGAATGATACTGGGTGAGTCATGCAAAAGGTGAAAGGGGACATGTAGCTTGTAAGGTAGAATTTTTAACCCATTAATCCATTGAAGGCCATGAAAAGTGCTTTGCACCGAAATGTCTAATTGCAAATGGCAATGGATGAAGGTATAAACCTAAGCTAGGCAATGGTGCATTGCTTTAGACTCCTCTTACAAATTATTAAACTCAGCCCCCTGAAATCCATTGATCAGCTAGTTGAAGACAACTTGGAGAAATAACACCCTTCCAATATCAAAAATTAGTAATCGTAGCATTCGTAATGGCAAGGGGAGTAGGTGACAAAGGTACCACCAGGGACACAACTTAGAGAGGAGAGTATGATTGATCATAACATTAGTCCAATATATATAATAGTGTATAGTTTGCCAAGCCCTCCAAATGTTTTTGAAAACATGAGATTTAGGAATAATGATAGTGTGAGGGAAAAGGATCCAGTCAACAAAATGGATTCCTTTCTATAAGGGCTTATTTTTGGGAAATTCTTATTGAAGTCTTAATTGGATGAGAGTCCAAATAATATCTAAGGCATATACATGTTAGACCAACCACTTAGCAACTAAGGTAATCCCCTACTTAAAAGAGTTTAAAAGACCTAAGCCACCTTTATTCTTAGAAAGAGTAACAATATTCCAAGTGACATGATGAAAGCCTTTGTGAGAATCTTTAGAGGACCACATGAAGTCACAAAATAATCATTCAAGCTTCTGGTAAGTAGCCTGGGAGGGGGCCTAACACGAAGAGTAATACACATGGGTAGATGCACATATAGACTTACATATGAGATACTTACCAGCTACCATTTTTCAAGTTTCTTTTGAATCCAATAAATAACCTGCTCCTAGAGAACAGAGGTTGAACCTCTAAAATGGAAGGGAATTCCTAGAATCTTAATGATTTCTTAATCCTAAAGAAGCTTCCAATTATAGTTGGTCACATGACTATAATTATTGGTAAAGCTATAAATAGAATATTTGTTCCAATTAGTAGTGGAGTCTAAGAGTAAGCAATATTACTTCACCCAAGATAAGAGAAAATGCAAATTAGCAGTAGTGTTTTGAACAAGAAAAAAGGAGTTGTCGACGAAGTGCATGTTAAGAAGTTGTTTTTGAGGTCAAGAGAGGTAGACCTCAGTGAGAACTTCATTTTGAATATCATAGTTTAACTTATGATAGAGAAAGTCAACTACAATGATAAATAAGTAAGGGGCAAGAGGACATCCTTTCCGCACTTACCTATGGATAAAAAAGGGAGAGGTGATGCCAAAGGTAGTGGCTATTCTTGCAGTAGCATCTAAGAATAAGCATTTCACCATATGTAGGAACTTAGGGCCAAAACTAAGTTTAGTCATGGTTTGCAAATAAAGTCCCACTTTATGCTGTCATAAGCCTTGGCATAGTCAAACTTCATTAGGAGAATATCTTAATTGTCATCCTCTACCCACTTGAGACCTTCCCATGCAGCAATCACATTGTTTAAAATATATCTAGTAGGAACAAATCCTATTTTCTAGGGAGATATAATTTTGCCAAGAATTTTTTTCAATCGTAAGGCTAAGCACTTGGCCCAAATTTTATACACCACGTTAAGAGTTATGGGATGCCAATTAAAGATATTGGTAGGGTCCCCAAACTTAGGGAGGAGATGAATAATCCATTGATTTAGATTGGGCCTAAGGGAACCAGTAATGATAACCTCTCTAATAACCTAGAGAACATCATTTTCCACCAGACCCTAATGAGTTTGAAAAACTTAAATGGGAAAACCATCATAACTAGGAGCCTTCCCATGACTTCACTTGGAACAACCCACCTAAAGCTCCTCCTTGGTGATATTGGTGTATAGACTTTGTAACATAGTAGAATTGATAAGGCTAGGATAATTGAGGGTAGCAACCTCAAATGATAAGATGTCCATAGGGGTAGTTGCAAAAAGGGTTTCATAATGGTTCTTAAGAAATGAGACGATACTATTGTGGTCAATGATGGTGGTGCCATCACTTGAGATTTTATCTAAAGAGTGTGAAGGAAAAGAGCTATTTAGATACTTGAAAAATTCCTTATAATGTTCATCTTGAATATTTAACCAAGTGAGTCTACTTTTAGTTAAGGCACTTTGTGCTCTGTACACTTCCCATTGTTGGAAGGCTAACTAGGATCTAGCTAACTTCTCATGAACTAGAGTGTTAAAAGAATTTTGAACTAATCTATTAGTTAGATGTTCAATAGTAAGGTGAATCTTGTTTGGCTCAAGCAGCCACTACCTTACCATATGAATGAGCAAAGTTTCATACTCTACAAGAAGCACAATGCCACCATTTAATCCAACCCACTTGATTTATGGGCCTAGGTTCAGCATTCCAAAGGTTAGAGAGAAGAAGTCAGGTAGAAGGGAAAGAGAAGTAGTTGTTATGTAGTCAGAAAAGATGGAATTTATGTCTATGATTGCTACCATGAATCTAGATAGATATAGAGATGGGAAGATGATCTAATAAAGTGGCATGTTGATGAACCATAGTAGTGGAGAAGGCTTGCTAGAAAGAAAGGTTGAAAAAATAGAACCTATCTATCCTACTATAGATGTGAGCCTACCCAAGATAGAAATTGTTTCAAGTAAATCTATGGAGGAGATCATTAGCAAAGGCATCCACCCCATTAGAAAGGTAGAACTTTTTCTTAAAGGCAAACCAGGTCTGATACTTGAAACTAGGTAGTTGAAGAAACACCCTGCAAGCTTATCTTAAGGGAATTCTATCATATTAAAATTTTCTCAAAAAATCCAAGGCACTAAAGGAAGAGAATTAGCTAGTTCTTTCCATCAGAGAGCACATTCTATAGAATCATTAGGGGCATAAATCAAGCAAATACCGAAAGGGCCATGCAAAGAGGAGAAGGTAGTCCAAGAAACTCTATGACTAGAATCAGAACCACTTTGAATGGTTTTATCTTTCCATTAAGTCAAGAGGATAATGGTAGTTTCCCCTTTCCCCCTCTCATGGAACGTAGTAAGAATTGATGAGTGAGGAAGAAACCAATGGGCTAAAAGAGATAAATGATCACTGAAATCTTAATTTCTTGAAGGAGAATGAAATCAAAGGTAATATTAAGATTGGAAAGAAAGTTGCCTACACACTTTCATCAAAGCCTATCAATAAGGCCTTAGACATTCCATGACATGAGGTTCAAGGGGAAGCAGAGGACATTNTTAGACATTCCATGACATGAGGTTCAAGGGGAAGCAGAGGACATTTCGAATGAGAGGTCAATAGAAGGTTTGGAAGTTGAAGTATCAACTTCCATTATTTATGAAAGGAGGGCAAAGGAGTTGTTTGTAGTGACAAGGGCTATGGAAGTATTTAGTGGAGAGGAAGTGGAGGCTGGAGTTGTAAGAAAGGAAGCTTTGACTTGTTTCCTTTCATTGCTCATCACAAACTCCTCATCCAAGATGGAGTCCTTGAATGACCTTGAGGAGATGACATGTGCTGAGGTGTGTCTACTTGACTGTGGTGTTTGTACCTTGGAGGGGCCAAACAAAGAGGAAAACTTTGGAGCTATTTTGGAAGAGGATCCAAACCTAAAAGATTCTGATGGTGGGTGGGATGGTATGTTTAGGAAATGGATTTTTGGGGATGCAAAAGATTATTTTTTCTTAGTTAAGAAGGGACACACCAAGATATGATGCTAGGCCTAATGACAGTAGCTACATGAGTTTGGAAGATAAAAATAATTGATTTTCTAGGTGAAGAGTTTTTCACTAATTGTAAGGGTTAATGAGGTCTTCCTAAGAGCTATATCAAGTTCAATACAATAATGGTAAATTTGAGTTTCATTGATCACAGTGCTATGATCAGAAATAATAGGACCAAGAATGCTCACAATGTCCTTCTCTACAGATGAAAAAATGAGTGGAAGATTTGGAAATTCCACATAATATGGAATTATGTTAAATGTTGGGTCATTAACATTAAAGTCAAATCTCCATCCGTGTTGGAAACTTTTGAGAGAGAGAGCCTTCTCGACCTAAGAGGCCTTGGATAGTTTCACTAGAATAAAGTTTTAAGCATAGTAATGAGCATGAGAAACTTGAATGCCCTGGGGCTAAAGAAGGCTTTGCATTTCCATGTTAGTACTCAAAGACCTTACTAGAAACCCCACTATTTGAAGAAAAATAAAGCACATTGCAAACTCTTTAGAAACCACATCAAAAATATCATCCGAAAGAAGTCAATTTTAGAAAATTTAGAGGAACTTCCCTGATGGGGAATAGAACCTAACAAATCCACCATTGCAAAACCCACATGAAACTAACCCTACAACACGAGCAAGATCACCCACCACCGTAAAGGGAGTGAACACCACCACTACATCCCCATAGTGCAAAACAGCACGCAACGCCAAAACATAGCCACCCATTGCAATGCCAAACTACATAATAATGGCATAGAATAGCACATCTAGCCATTGCACCGACCCATAAGGCAAGCACAACGATGGTTGCACCAACAACAACCGCAGAGGAAACCCTCAGCCGCTAAGAAAACACTTAACGATAGAGACATGCCATACTACCCATGCAAATCAACGAAGGCTCCACACCACCACAACACATCAACAATGTAGATCCACCCAACCACCACGTAGAACTACCAAGAAGTAATAGCTACAACCATAGCAAAGAGTACCATAGAAAGCCACTACCATAAATCACCAAACGCAGAGAGAGGCGAAGCGGCTAGCACCAACAATGAGACAAGGCACAAAGCACAAAGACCCTGAGCAGCACAACAGGAAGAGGATTTCTTTCGACTGAAAAACAAAGCAAAACCACAAGAAATCATGATCAAGGTTTATAGCAATGAAGAACACAGCCGCAACTACTCACCACCAGTCACAGAGTGAGACGTCGCCACAAATCATAGAGCGCAAGAGCACTCAATGATGCAGTGGTGCAACAAGAAAGGGAAATCATAGCGTAATACACCAATGATCATGTTTTTTAATATAATTAAATATGATTATGTATTTTATGTATATAGTAAGAATCTTGTATAATTAAATATAAAACTGAATTAGCCTAAAATACATAGGGTCTAGATTTAATTAAAAAAAGTTTAAACTTCATAATTTGATGAAGTACAACTTAAAGGTATGAATTATATAAATCAACATTCATTAGAGCCTAACTATGATTAAATCTCATTCTTTTGATAACTATAAAATAAGCAAAGGTAAGGTCTAACAAAGTAGTTGGTTATTTTTATTAGAGTCACGCAAGGGAGGTTAAGTTTTTACAAAGTAATTAACTATAGAAAAGCATGAATTTGAGTTTAATAAAGTTGAACACAACTAAGTTAGAATGCTACAAAATTTGATATAGCATAAGTTGGAATTTACAAAAGCCTACATTAGAGAAGTTGAGGCCTTTTACAAAATCCCCAACTCATAGACCTCAAACCAAAGTTTTTAAAAATCCTCCATTTATCAAGTCAAGATGTCAAGAATTATTGCATCCAAAAAAATGATGTAATATGAGTATTGATTTATTAGAACTAAAGATTATAAACACACATGAGTTCAAATTATAAGAATCTTTGAAAGGGATTTTGTAAAATCTTGTTTATGCTAAATTATAAAGTAAAAATATTTTGGGAAACTATTGATATTATGATGATTTTTACCTTGTTATTTATCAAAAAGATTATTTTGATACCCAAACTATTGAGTTCTTAATGATTGCATTTACATATTATCTTTGAATTTTTTAAAGGGATTAAACCATTAAAAATGAAATCACAAATTGTTAAAATATTGATAAATAATGTTACATGATAATCATGTAACACCCATTATATAAACAACTAACAAGACATATAGTTCCATATTTAGCCATTAAAGATAGCTAGACAACTTGTGAAATCCCTGATGAGCTATAATGAAGATAAATAAAGACTTATCCATGTCATTAACGATCAACATCAATAGGAGACTAAAGATCCATAAGCAAAGGATTATTGATTGGAAGAATAAATTAGTTTAGTCTTATAGATAAAACTAAACCTAAGGGATAATCCTTGAGATATAGAATTGTCAAGTCCTCTAAGAAAAACCCTAACTTAAATATGAATCATCAACTAAGATATCAAAAGAGGAATTCAAGGATGAACCATTGACTAAGAAGCCAAAGGAAGGCTAGTAATGCTTCTATTAGAATATGTTAGACACTTTCAATATGAATCTATGATTGATAAGAGAGATGCAAAATTTTTAGCTTACTTTTTATAATTTAATACTTGAGAAACAAAACTTTCCTTCATTTAGAAAAACATATAAAAAATTCTTCTCATAGATATCAATAGAAATTAACAAAACTTAGTATCTTAATAGTAGTAAGACTCTTGATTTGGAAACTCCAAGTTATGAGTTTGATTCTAGTAGATAGCACTATGTTATAAAGTTTGATTTAAATTCTACAAAAGTTTTATGTTCGCTACATGTTTCATGATACATATAGTTATCTAGTTAAAGTTTTGACATCCTTCTTGATGTAATCAAACTTTTAGAGTTAGCCTAAGTACAAAATAAATACTATGTAGCAGGCTTCTACCCCAAAATCTTGGATCAGAAAAAAATTTTAAACTTTACCTTATTTCATCTATTAAGGTTAGGCCTCAACTAAAGTTAAATTATAACTTAGAAATTAGATTATAGCCTAAATAAAGCTAATGTTAAAGTAAATATTTTAGGAGAGGAAGGAGGGAGGAAGTGATGTGTAGTGGTGATGCAGTGGGGGTGGGTGGGGTGTTGAAATCTTAAAATAATTATAATATAGATACACCTCAAGATATATAGTTCAATTAGACCTTTATAACTCATCATGGGCCACTGAAATCAAATCCATGACTTGGAGATCTCAAATTAAGAGTCTTACAACTAGCCTAACACTTCATTGACTAAGTAGTTTACTTTAATTTAAAAGAATGAAAATTGTTGATTAATGAGTGACAAGTGTTTTCTGTATCCAACCATACAAATTATAAGGGTTTACATGCGATCTAGTGAAATTTTTTGGAATTTTTAGCCCCTTAGTATCTTTGATGACTAAGTATTTAGTTACTTGTCATTGTTCCAATTGTGACTTGTGTTAGCTCTATGGGTATGGTTAAGTGAGATTAAGGCATAACGTATTTATATTTTTATCATTTTTTATTATTAAAATATTAAGATAGTAAAATAATTAAAATACTATAGTTTAACTAACTATGCATATACGAGTAATCTAGGCTATCCTAGGCATGAAACATCCATTCCCACTTTCTGTACCCATCCTAAATCTATATTAATTGATGAGTGGCTAGGTACCCCTACACTCAACCATATGAATACAAGCGTGTATGCACGATCTAGTCGAACTCCTCAAATGGACTAGTTGTGGTATCTAGATAGTTACACATTAATCGTAGTTCATTGTCTTCCCACCTAGACTAGTATTCGCTCATCATGTATGGTTTAGTCTAGAGTGAGGTGTATGATATGATTTATAACACTAGGCTACTCCTAGAAACGATGGAAAATAATCTTGATTAAACTAATAAGCAATAGGAAATGAAGTCTAAGCTAGCCTAAGTGTGATGAGCATCCATCCTTAATCATCAGTATGCATCTTGGACCTCGTGTACTACTTTTGGGATTACCAAGCGCACATTACTTGAGCACTCCTTTGTACACTACTGGGTTACTAAGTAGTTACACTTTAATGTTTTTGGTTAAGTCATACTCATTCCGCATTTAACAACAGGATTAGTAAATGATGGTAAAGAAATATTAACTAAGAAAATAATAAATAACAATAACAATTAAACAATTAAAAATTAAGTGAATGCTGCAATGATGGAGTAATATTGATCTTTATTACCAATCATGTATGTGTCCAAGTACGTCACACTCGAATAAAGGTTTTGTACAATTATAATCATCACACTGTGGGCATGCACTTGGGAAAAAGAACTGAAAATTAATTGAAAACTAATAAAAAGACTATACTCTTATTACTTAACAACTCTCCCTTCCTATGCATCCAAAGGTTGTATTTATAGGCCTACACAAGAATCACGATATCATATATTCAATATCATTATCCAGGCTACAATATAGCGTACTCGATATCAAGGATCCGATATCGGGACCTAGCAACCCACAATTCATCATACCCCCATGACTGAATACAACTTTTCCTCAAGTTAAACAAAATGAGAATGAGTTCAATTGATTACACAATGGATAGGTATGACATTATTGACTAATCAGGAATTACTCATGCCATAGTGGGAAATTGAACAAAACAAAATAAAATTGGGACACAGACATAGAATTACAAAAGATAAAATTTAATGGAACTCATGTGGTTCCTAGTGGTGGTGGCTCCTCCATGGGTCTCTTCCCCTTATCTTGTGCTATGGGCTTTGGAAATGGATGTCTCTGAAGGATCACCTAAAGCTTTTCTTCTTCAGTCTGGGGATCTTATGCCATCCATGCTAATGCTTCAATGTTTGATGGAGTCGACACCTCCCATGGTCATGGCAGTTGTAGGAACATCTTATTGGCCTTGACATACCAAGCCGCAAACAGCATCATTCCTCTTCATAAGCTCTAGCTTTATCTTTGCATTCTTAGTAGTCCATGACCATCAAACCAAATCCACTGTGACATCCTTCTATCCTTGGTAGCTGATCTTGACCACCTCTAATTCAGAATTTGCTACTTCTAATCTTTGCAATTTCTTCTTATGTTCAACAAATTCTGTCTCATATTTAGCGTAGGTGGTTGCTACCTGTTTCTCTAATTCTATCCTCAGGTGTCCTACTATCAACATGGCTAAGTTGGCATACCACAGCGGTTTTCCAACTCCATGTACTTTGTGAGATCTTGTATCTGTAGGTCCTGGCTTTTCAATTCTGCTTGGTGGATGAAGGCATAAGTATCCAATATGGCTTTCCAATTAGCGTTCTAAGCACTGAGAGTGTTAATATGAGCTTTGGCCATATGGATTTCTTTTTCAATCACCTATTTGTACATCTTCACCTGATCTCTAAAATTCTCTTCAAGCTTTTCATGTCACTTGGCCTCATTCTATCATGCACTTATTTCAATTATCGTCTTCTAGCAAATCATGCGTACCTCCTCCATTGAGAGGGTTCTATTCTCTCTAGCCAAGTGATTCATATCTTGGTTGACCCTTATTAATTGTTCTCACAATTGCTAAAAATTTTCCTCATAAACATTCTTTTGTTTTTCTACTGTGGTCAACTGGAGATTTTCAGTGGTGAGGTGTTTATTCTTTTCTTATGAGGCCTTGAGTGCTTTGGCATGTGCATACATTTGAGCTTTTGCCTTGGAAGCATCCCAATCGGCCTTCTCTTTTTCCTCCACCACTCTTTTATTCTCTTCTAGCAATTTATTTAGCTGCTCTATCTGGAAGGATTCTAGCTAGTCTATAGGGATGAATTGGAATGAATCCCACTGTGCAACTTATAGGGTGACAAGATTTTTTTGGAGTCTTTTTAACTCCTCCTCTGCATGTTTGGCCCTAACCTCTTCCATGACTAGCTTTCCTTTTGTAGAGATGAGGTCTGACTATGTTGCTATGACATCTTAAGGGATGTCAAAAAAGGACATCATCACTTGTCCTATCTGCAACAATTGATCTAGAACATCCTCAAGATCTGTAGGAGTCATTGAGGGACTGACCAAGCTTTGAGCATCACGTGCTTCTGTAAAATCCGCTGGTGGCACAATAGGAACATTAAACGATTTCTTGATGTGGTCTATAACCACTTCTACTACTCTCGTTGCATCCTGGTAATGCATGACCACTACTATGGTACCTTCACCAGTTTCTAATTGCACCTGAAAAGATGCAACATTTCCAGAGATCTGTTGTGATCAGTGTGATTTCCCTCCCCCTTTTTGGATGGACACCTCATCCCATGCACAATCAATTGAGACTATGGATCATATGACATCATCAATAACCCTAAAGAGATTAGCCTCATCATGGCTTCCCCAACTAATCGATTCAGAAATGGCCTTGAGATGGCTCATCGATGATCGATAGTCTTGCAGTGGTGGTGGAAGTTGGTTTTGCTAGCCTGTAGGTTGTGTACTAGGCCCTAATTCCTATTTTTAACTAGGCCTTGTGTATGGAAGTAGGCTAGGCCCTACAATTTTAGGTGTAGTGGGCCCCACCGTCTATTCTTACTCGAGCTCTAGTGTCTCACCAGTATTTTTCCTTGGGGCTGGTGGCTTTGGTAATTCAGCAAATGAGACATTTTGAGCCTTTCTAGGGATGCCTTTGGTGTACCCAAGAATTTTAGCATGTCAGCACATCTTCCTGATTAAGCAAGGAAAAGGCAATGTGAACTTCCCTATCTTACATTCTTCAAACTGCCTCAAAATTTCTGTGAGATATAGATAGGGTAGGTTCACATTAACCTTGGCCATCAAGATGGCACTTCCTCTAGCTGCATAGGTGGAAATTCTATTCAATACTTTTGTTGGGAAAATGTGATATGTGCCAATTTTGAAGTAGATCCTCTCTTCAAGTTTGAGCTATGCATATGCTTTATCTTCCTTGCCGTATGCCCTTTTTAATCATATTTTGCATGCATCCGCATCAAAGTGAGTGCATAGGTGAGCAACCTTGGACCCTATATTCAGAAGATTCAACACTTTCAAAATGACCTTGGTAGCGAAATCAATAGAAATCCCACCAACATCAATGGTGGTGCCTTCTTCCTTATTGTGCCAAAATTGGTACATCTCCCCCAAGTACCAATCACCACTCTCAAAAAAAATAGGCCACAGTGGAGACCCTTTAAGTTGGTCTCTGACTGCCTC
>MNCI01032459.1:138020-151692 GCA_015680685.1 Gnetum montanum | reverse complement strand
TAGTGCTTTGGCACATATAGATATGCAATGAACATTCAAAGGATTTCTATTTTCTTGTTTTTTTTCTCTCACCTTACATGGAAAAGAAGCAGCATCATAATGCCATGGAATTTCCAAATGCAATCAAAATAATAATTTTTTTGATGTTTTTCATATAAAACTATAGTAAATATTTTTGATTTAGTTAAGTAGAATGAAATATGATGATTACAAGAACAAGCAAATACACCTTTATAATTTCCAATTTTTTAAAAGTATTAAAGTATTCAAAGTCGTATTTCCTCGTTAATCATTAACGGAAGTTTTTTTTAACATATAACTTTCTTTTGTTATTCAATTTCCAACCTTGGTCCTTTCCGCACCTCTACATATACTTTCAATAATGCAATAGAAAATCACGAGGGCAAGCTTCCCCTCCAAGTGATTTAGTTAATATTTATAGAAGAAGGCCCTTGCATTATTCTCGTCTACTACGTCAAAACGATTCTCTTTTTTATAACCTAAGTTGTCTAAATCTTTGACATCATTCTTCAAGAAATTCAAAATATAAAATGAGATAAGTTATAAAAAACCAGGGTATTTTTAGAATGGGATACGTCAACACCACAACTCATATATTCTATCCATCCAACCATTGGGAAACTTGTCAACATCCGGCAGCTGTCTCTGAGGGGAAATCGTTTGAGTGGAAGAATTCCTGCAGCGTTGGGAAAATGTCAACTTCTTGCCGAGATCCGAGAACCAACTCTCAGGTACAATACCAGCGGAGGTTGCTGAATTGAGACAAATTATATTTGAATTTGATCTATCTAGAAATCATTGTAACGGACCAGTGCCCGCAGAAATCGCAGGGCTTCAAATGGCACAGGATATCAATTTGTCCAGTAATCAACTCAGTGGCAATATTGGACTTTATATGCAAAACTGGTTGGATGCTAGACATGTTAATTTATCATTCAATCATTTCAATGGCACCATCCCGGTTTCAATTGGCAATAAGCTGAGGAAGCTTCAAAGCATGGATTTGTCAGATAACAGAGAGTCCTCAACTTCATCGTAGTAGGTAACAACAGATCATACTAATTTATTGGAAAAGATGATATGATGAAAGGGCATTTTCTAAAGTCGTGACACCTCAGTTCGTGAGTTAGTTCTTCTATCAACTCTCCTAGGACCTGTGTTAGCATGGATCTTTTTGATGATAATCCTTTTCTTTTAAAATTTATAAGCTTTTAAATTGGTAAATCCAGTAACATAAATTTAAGCTTACTTTTAGCATAGGTGAAAATTGGCAAATCCACTAACATAGATTTAAGTTTACTTTTAGCATCTGTGAAAATAATAGAAAGGTTATTAAATTCTGGACATGCAATCTGAGAATAACATATGTTTGAAAACATGTAAACATTCTTTTATTTTTACTTTATCATTAACATGAGACTGAAGGTAATTTATTATGATGCAGGTAAGTTTTTGTCACAAAGAACTGAAAGAAGTAGACATGGTATCTATTCAATAAAATGTAGAACTCTTGAATAGGTTTCTGTACTCCCAGCAAAAGCTGTGAAATGTTCCTTTGAATATTTGCGCTACTGTTTCAATGCTTGAATTACATACATGCAATGGTTCCAGCATACCACGGTGAAAATATCATAGTATGTTTTAAAGTTCATTTAATTCATCTGTCACACGGGTATCTTTGTTTTAACTTTACTGCATGTTCCTCTGGTTACAAGTTAAATCCATTCACCGAACAGAAGATATGAACTGTGTGACAACAGACAAACCTAAAACCATTCAAGGCTTCAAGACGGGTTCCATTATCATAAATATTAATGATTTATGCAAGTCCTTGCATATTTGTTGTGCCTCTAAAGTCGATGTAACAATGGTTGTGCGCATTCTTAGGTTCTTCCTTTCGGAAACGTAAAAGCTTAGAATTCCACGGCAGTTTGTTGAAACTCCAACGAACATAGGCCTATCAGAGCAAGAAATTCGACCGTACAAAGTTCTTGAAGTTCGAACCATGACAATGTTTAAGGATGAAAAATTACAGTCATACTACTTTTAAAAAAGAAAAGCATTTCAAGAACCATCAAATCACAATTTTGTAGATGTGCTTTACTGCTTTTCACCTTCAAAAGTTCCACGATGCCTTTTGCTGTTGTTGCGGCAGCTTCGGAATGAATCATTAACTATTGTCAAGGTTAAATATACAAAACGCAAAACTAAAATTGCAAATGGCGAATGTCATTCTCAACAGCTAAGTCACTATGGCAGGTACTGTAATCCAAAATGAAATTTATTTTTATTGTTTCAAATCCGATGCAGAAGCCCCGTTGCATTGCATTAAAGCATGTCGGGATCGTTCAATTTTTAGGGATTAACAGCCCAACGTTCGTAATATTATTCTGATTGACAACCAAATTTAAGACTTCCAAGAAATTTTCAGTTCAACTGCTGTATTTGAACCTAAATTAAGCCAGTGGAAAAGCTAATCTTTGGAGAGAGCTTGGCTATTCCCGTTTTGAAACGAAATTGATCAAGACTTGGACAATAACGCAATTGAAATCTGTCTTTAAGAATGCTATTGTTGTCTCTGATGAAAACCCCAAAATCATAAATTTGCGATGGGGACTCTTGGGAACCATAAAATATGTACTTTTCAGATCATTTCCAATGCTTAATTTGTCGAACCTGTCCGACAGCTAGATGCCGACGGATCTCATGTGTCCGTATCTATCTTCGTGCCGCTTCATATTCTTCAACTATTCATCACCACGAAATAAAACCAAAATATAAATGTCAACAAGTGAAAGTTCTTCCATACAATCATTCATTGAAATTTAAATGCCGAAGAATAGTAGAAACAGAGGTACATCATTCAGACACCAGAGAATCATAATAATTAGAGTAAGAATAATGGAAACAAAAAATTGGAAATTTTTATTGTGTTTAAGAAATCACAAAGGATTTCTTACCAGTTACAAAGCCTCAACATAAGTAAATTACTATAAATCATATTATTTCTGCTGCTTCTTTTAGTGCTGCTGAATTAATTGCAGGGAAGAAAGCTTATGTCATACCCAGGCAGAAAGAAAACAATCAAGAGATTACAGTTAATATTACAATCCATTTGCATGTAAGCCAAACATAGGGAAAAAAAGAAAAAAAAAAGGTTCTTCATCCTTTATGCTTTGTTTACATAGTTTGCAAATATGCTCCTCTGAGAAAATTGATGTAAATTGATCCAATGTCTTGTCTCAAGAAGGAAATGATGAAAGTTTATTCTTGCTATAGCAATTTGATTTCTTAAATGAATATGAATAGCTAAGAATAAATACTTTTGATTAATAGCTAACAAACCTCTTCTACCAGAATGTAAATAAAAGTTCTTAAGCCGACGTTTTCTTTTATAGTCTTCCATAAGAGCCTTTTTCTTAATGGAAGATCCTCCATTACAATATTTCATGACTAAAGTCATAATTTTCCTTGATATAACTATCCATTTTCTTGTGTAGCGTTCATTATCTTCTTAGTATAATTGACTCCCCTATGTGACTTACCTTCTGAATATAAGCAATAAATTGACAAAAGAGTTTCAACTTCAAGAGGAAGTAAATATGCTTTAATAGTAAGATATCATAAGAAGTTCCATTTTTGTTTAAAATTCACATACAAGAAACTATTTTTTAAACATGTTTTGATTTTTTTCCAATTATGTGCACATTCTGTTCCTATAAAGGAAAGTTTTAGGGTGTGTTCAATTACCTGAGCCCTATGGTAGTTTTTAATTTTTATATTAAAAAATGTATTTGCTTTTGTGTAGTTTCAAAAGGATAAATTATGGGATTCAAATAATGAAGTTGTAAACAAAGTTAATGTGCTATAGTGTATCATATGAAAGAGAAACTTTAGAATTAGTCATATGTAAAGTATTAAGATAGGTGTTGCCAATTTTATGTCAAGTTTAAACTTAGATCCCCTCCTATTATTTTTGTTTGATAATGTTGAGCTAACATTACTACTTAATTCCCATGTAACACATGACCTTGCTTATTGTTACTTTTCAATATCAGCCTTCAATGTATTACCATTGCTCCAATTCTCACAATCGATGAGGTAAGGTAGTCCTCAATGCTATCACCCATGTACTCAGAAAGATGCCCTACATTTGTGCCCCTTGTCAACTACCACTAGGTCACCACCCATCTCCACTCGTCTTTTCTTAGTATCATTGGATCAAGTCTTGCATAGCATTGACATAGTTTCTATACACATTTTCAACACATTTATAATGATATTTTTAAGTAATATGAGATACATGTATATTATGGTTCTATCATGATTACAGAGGTGGTGTACCTTTAATCTACTTAAGCTTCAAATTCTAACTATAAGGATCTTCCTACATACTTTGTAACTTTATTAGTAATGTTGAGCTATCAAACATTATTGTATATTAATCTATATTTTGAAATTAATAATGTAAGATACATAGATAAAATTGAAATCTATATTTACCTAGTAAGAATTATTTTTTGTATTGTTTTTCTAGGATATAACTATTCAACTTGGAGATTTATTATTTCCTTTAGATATATTTGTTTAGCTTAGGGGTGTTATTGTGAGGTGTGTTGATTATTTTAAGAATAAGATATCTCCTCTTTGTAATGGCAACCATGTTAACAAATTATTTTTGGTACTTTGGCTAAAAGTAACAAACCCAAACATTAAATATGGCCAAAAAGATTATGTACTCATTACCACCCAATTTGGCCATAATAATAATGAATATTGTATGTTGATGATATGTTGATAGCAAGGAACAATATGCAAGAAATCAATAAGCTGAAATATCAACTATAATCTTAATTTGAGAAGAAGGACCTTGGTAATGCAAGGAAAATCTTGGATATGGAAATTAAAAGAGATGAAAAAGGTCAAAAGCTATAGTTAGATCAATTTGCATAGGTTAATAAACTTTTAGAAATATTTAATATGTAAGATTATATATTGGTTAACACTTCATTGTCTATGGACATGAAATCATCCATGGAGTAGTGCCCTAGAACATATGATAAAAATAGAGGAAATAAGCAAAATCCTCTATGCTAATGTTGTAAGTAGCCTTATATATATAATGGTTTGTATTAGGCCTAATATTACATATGTAATGGGAGATATGAGTAGGTTTATGTCTAATCTTAGTAAGGAACATTGGATAGTTAAAATAATTCTTAGGTATCTTCAAGGTAGTGTTAATATTGTCATCTATTATAGAAAAGTTACTATGAATTGCATAGCTTTGTGGATGTAGATTGGGAAGGTGATCTAGATCATGAAAAATCTACAAGTGGATATGTTTTTAAAACAAACAAAAGTGTGGTTAGCTATATCATTAAGAGATAAAGTTGTGTTACATTATTAACAACAAAGATGTAGTATGTACCAATTTCTCAAGCAAGCAAAGAAGTGGTTTGGCTACAACAACTAGTTAAAGATTTTGAATAAGTGTTAAAGAAAGTAAACATTTTTATGACAACCAAACTACAATCCTTCTGTCAAAGCCTAGGTTCCATGCAAGGACAAAACACATTAGATAAACTATCTTTTCATTCAGCATCAAATTAAAAAAGGAAGGATATCTCTAGTAAAGATTCCATGTAAAGGATCTAATTTCTGGTACTACAATTTTCTTGTTTATATTTCTTCTATTTTAATCATGCATTAAAAATTAATAGTTATTTTATCCTAATCTTGAAGCATACATATAATTTATTGTTAGAATTCTAAAGTTGGATTTGAAGAATCTATTTCTAGTTCTACCATGAATTTTAAATATGTTACTTTATTCTAAAATTATTGATTGCTTTATTCTAAGGTGCTTATTTCTTAAGTTAAAGACTTGGGTTCAAGCTTGGGTGTAGCCACTTAAAGAGGTTAGGCTTTCACTCATCTACCAATCCTCCTAGGATCCACTTAGTAGGATAAGCATGGAAAACCATAAATCAATCCACAAAGGATCATTGGTCACTTCATGTAACCCATCCATGTACATTCCATGATCATCTTCACCATGCTTACGTGTGTCCCTAGGTCCCACCTCTGCTTGCCAATGAAGACACCTGCTAGTAGGCAAGGGTGAGATGAAAAGACACATGTTTAAATAATACAAAAAATATTTTATGTGTGAGCCAACCTGTATAAAAACAGTGGCATGCACTCGCAATAATAAGTGCAAGGTCAATGTTTGATTTCTTAATTTTACAAATTTTATACCTATAATCACATATACAAATTTTTTTAAGCTAGAGCACTTCGTATAGGTATGTATGTATGCCATGCATTTGCCACATAATAGATGTGGATCAGTTTATGGTTTGCTAGATAAGCACTATGGCTCTAAGTGATGATCCTTTTTTTATTGATTGAATATATAAGTCAATACAAAGTACATGTGAATATTATTTTCTATGTAAATTTCTTAAGTTTTTCAAATATGTATCTCATTAATTTTAAGTATGTAAATTTCTTTTTCTTTTGGCACCTAAAATATGTAAGATGAAAAAAGGCCAGAGAAATACAAGGATAGTGAAAGATCTTATTAATGGGCTTGAAATTATATAATATTATTTTTAAAAGTTTTCAATATTACTATTAATATAACTTTTTCCACTTACACTTTACAAAGAAAATTTGTTATATATATCATATTGGTACTTTTCCTTTATCTTTAAATTTTAAATAATGAAGCATTAGCCTAGTAGTAAGGCACTTGATTTGAAAGCTCCATGTCATAAGTTCAATTTTGATGGATAATGTTGAGTTATATAAAGTTCTAATTGGACTATATATCTTGGGGTTTATCTATGTTTTACTTTATAATATATTTTTATTCTAAGGTATATAGTCCAATTAGAACTTTCTAACTTAGCATTACCTACCAAAATCAAACCCATAAGTTGGAGCTTTCAAATCAAACTCTTACCAATAGGGTAACACATCATTGCTAAGCCAATTTTATCTTACAATGTCATAGCTTATACAACATGCTTAATGTCATCCAAAATAATAAACTAAACTATTTTAACTAAAAACCTACACACAATTCCTTCTCTTAGAATATTAAACTTACAATTGTTAAAACATAAATATTTACTGTTGATGAGATGCAATATCGCATGGGCTGCGATATCGCATCGTCCCCTGCGATATCATGTATGCGATATCGCGGTCCGCCGCCAAATCTATAAATAAGAGGTAACACTCCCCTCATTTCTCATCCTAGGCTAAAAGTAGGGAAACTCTGGTAGTTTGATCACTCCAGAGATAGAATATTTTCCATGTGCCCACAGTAGGAGTCCCCAAGTGAACAGATCTTTATTCGAGCAGTTTGTACCTGAACGTAAGTTGTGTACAGCAATAAAGACAAGCTTTGTGGATAAACCTTGCAATGCATGGAATAGGTTTATTACATGTTATTTCCTACCTGTTATTTATTACCTGCATTAGCAAGGCATGAGTATGACTTGATTACGAGCATTGACGAATGTGTATAGCTAATCAAGGAATCGGCTGCTCATCGCGATTAGTCTCTCTCACCCTCAACTCCTAGAATGCGGAATGAGTACGACTTGATTATGAGCATCTACAGGTGTGTACGGCTAGTCAAGGAATCACCTGCTCATTACGTTTAGGCTAGTTAAGTGCCTCAGTATGACCACTTGAAGCACGTGTGTTACATGTGGTGATCCCAGTAACGATTAGCATTTGGTAGTCACAATTGCATAGTTCAGGGTGTGTACGGTAAGTAGGAACGGATGCTGATGCTAGTTAATTTAGACTTAGTCCTTAGTTAGAGTTAGCTATTTTAACCCTTTGCTCTTAGCATAGAAGACATAAAATCATAAAAGACCATAAAAATCATATACCTCAGACTTACTTAACCATACACCATGACAACTACAACTAAGCATGGGAAGACAACAAATGATTAACCCCAAGTGTTCCATGGGGTGTTTAGGCATTTAGTCTACGGAGTTCGACTGAATCACGCGTGCTACGCTCGTTTCGTATGGTTGAGTGTAGGGGTACCTTGCCACTCATCATTGGCACCGTTTCTGGGGACTAAGTGTTTGTGCGCAATAGAACATAAGAGATATCACTCACATCGTTGTGAGCCTTAACTAACCTTCGGGTTAATCAAGATAAAAAATAATATAATAGTGAAATTAGCACACCGATAAAAATGCCTTCTTCTTATAAGAGCAACTCACCACCTAAGGACCACACACGAGATAGTCGGTAAGATAAAACACATAACCAAAATCAGCCAAGTCCTAAACAGTATAAGATGACATATACTCATCTTGATGAGTATATTCCTAATTTTATTTTTATTCTCCATCAGGATGAGTAGCTACGGTGGAGAGATTTGCAAGGTAACATTGTGTTATCCCTAGATCGATTAATCTCTCACATGCATTTCCGTGCCTTGGCATAGATAGGCATGACCAAGCTATATGCTGAATATGTTGCGGAGGACTTTGACATAGATGCCCAACATATGAGAGACTTAAGACAAGAGAGCCAACATACACTGCTGAAGGGCAAGGTCCCACACGTCCTTAGTGAAATAGGAGATGAGGAACCCCTTATCATGAGTTCTTTAGCAAAAGATGTTCCCCATCCTAACGATGATGAGGAGGTTGGGTATCAAAACCTACGATCAACAATACATATCCCTAGTTCTGATGCCCATGAGCACCAACTATTCACAGAGGGAACAACCACTCATGCTAAGGATGAGCACTTTGATCGTCACCACGATTGGGGTCGTAGCAGCCAAAGAGAAGGCAAGAAACATTGTCATGGCAATGGTTCCCCTTCTTCTTTTCCTTCTTCACATCACTCATCCTCTCCTTCCACATCTGGGCATAGCCACCATGAACATAAAGGTGAGGATAAAATTAAGAAAGATGAAAGACCTCGATGGGAAAGTCAAGAGAGAGGACAAGGGTAGGTAGGGAGAGTAGGGAACAACACAACATCACAGGCGTCATGAAAGAAATGATCATGATGAGCCCCTACTCGTAACTCGATGTATGCTTGACATCACAGAGGCAGTTAGAATTCCCACAAGGCATTTAAAGGATAGTCGGATAAATCATTCAGACATGAATAACATCTCATGATTTGAAGGGGGATATAGTGCTGATCCACAAAATCATTTACAAGCATTCCACGATACCTGTGCCTTGCAGAATATAGAAAATGAGTGGAAAAAACTTAAGTTGTTCCCAAGGACACTCACCAAAGAAGCAGAGAGCTAGTACTGGTCCTTAGAACCGGAAACCATTAGGAGGTGGAGTACGATGCTAGAACTGTTCAATGAAAAGTATCAAACGTATGCCAAAGTGTCCAATTTGCGTAAGTAGATCCAAGGCTAGAAACAAGGTACATATGAACACTTGGATGCTACCATGGCCTGCTACTACACATTGTTACATCGCTGCCTGGGCCATGGGTATGCTTAGCAGGATCAACTTCGCCACATCATGGATGGGCTAAGGCATGAAACTAAAAGAACCCTTGGAACTTATGCCCAAGGGAGACTCTCACAACTTAGAGCGCATGAAGTACGTAGCTTGTTGGAACAAGTAGCAAAAGAAGAAGGTGAGCTACAAAAAAGGGAAAGTACAGAAGAGGACAACCGTGATCCCTCCCTTTGAAAGAAGGGAGTGAAATTTTGTGATGAAGAGGATGAGTCACCAATTGAAGAGTTGGTGAACTAGAAAACCTTGCTGATCCAAAAGTTGACAATAGAAATAGCGACTAAGGTAGATGACGTATGGAGTTCCTTAGACTCTAAAATTGAAACTGTCTTAAAAATTGTAGAAGAGTCTAAGGTAGAACAAAGTAGTGAAAAAGGTAAGAAAAAGTGGAGAGATTTAAGCCTTGCACATAACAAGGGTAAGGGAAAAATCACTAACTCTGATGTGGTTGTGGATTCGGATTCAAACGATGATGATGGATGTGAGATCTGCCATTATGACCATCCTAAGGGATGTTGCCTCATCATCTCACATCTACAGGAGTCTGGGGTGTATGCGCTTAATCCAAGACTCAACCAATGGCAAAAACCCTGAAGGTTACCTTATCCATAAGGTAACCCAAGGTAGTTCCACCAACCACTAACGTATTATCCAAGTGGAACTCCACCACAGCCCATCGAACAACATCAGTAGTGGCAATACCCACAATCATGGGGGATGCCATCACCGAAACATCAGTACCCTTACCGGCAGCCTGATCCTTATGGATATTATGTGCAGTAGCTGCTTTCTCCAAGTGACTTTATGAGTCACACAACCCCCAACCTTCACTACCAAGTTTGAGAGTACTTTAGAAGAACTCCTTCTCCTTCAGGAGACACTCCATACCTACACCGTCCTCCTAATCCATCCACACCTCTTCCATCACAAGTAGTTCCCATAACACCTCTTGCTCCAACAATGCAAGGGGAACTTCCTCCTCAACCGTAGCAACGTCACGCTGCGAGAGCTGTAAATATCGAACCTGCTGCTGGTTGTGACAACTGTAAAAAGAGAAGACCTTACTTCAGAACTAAAAGCCCAGACAAACTCTCATAACAACAAGTGGTTGAGGCCATGTACACTCCTCCATCACCATCTAACACTTTGGAGCACCCTTCAGTCCAATAGAGCGTAACGCATACGGTTATGTTAACGCATACCATAACTGACTGGATCAAGGTAGGCCACCTTCCCAGGAAACTAACCAACCCTGCGAGTCCCTTAATCTATTTACAGATCTCCGGAAATAAACCACATAGGGCTCTTCTCGACTTAGGTTCCAAAGTCAACTTAATTTCACTAGAGATGTATCACGCCTGGAACTTGCCCCAACTTAAGAAGAGCAACATTCAACTAGAGCTGGTAGACCAGTCTATCACCATTCCCTTGGGATCGGTGGAGGACATCATTACCACTGTGTGTGGTTGGTCTTACCCAGCAAATTTTTTGGTGATCAAAGTTAACAACAACGAAGGGGACTTCCTAATTATAATGGGAAGGGCATGGCTTAGTACAGTAGATGCATGCCTTAGGATCTGTGATATTTCCTTGGAAATTTCCAAGATCAACATTTGTGGAAAAGATTAAGAAGAGGAAAGTTCCATGCATCACATACAGTGATTCATCAGGTGATGACATGGAAGAAACGCCTCCATGCAATAGGTGTGCCCACGAAATATTACAACAAAGATGCCTGTATGTAGAAACCATACAATAATTAGTAGACACCCCGTGGTTGACAGCTACTAGAAGGAGCAGAAGAATATGCATGGAACGAACTAAGACAACCCATGCCAACAACGAAGCCATAGACACATTGGAATATGAGCGTCGCCAACTTCCACCCCTTAATCTAACATCATCAATTGGGAGAAGTTGGAAACTTCTTAGAAATTCAAACAGACGCTCATCATTGCGGATCTCTCCCTTACAACTCAGTCATGGGGGAGATGGCCACGTATGTTGATCATATGGGGCCCTCAGTTCTTTTTCAATTTTTTTTTACACATTTTTTTTACAACGTTTTTGTTTTACACATTTTTTTTTTACAAATTTCTTTAACTTTTCTAATTTTTATTTTACAAAGTTATTTAACTTTTCTAAGTTTTTGTTTTACAACTTTCTTTAACTTTTCTAGTTTTTTTTTACATCATCATTACATTTTTCCATTTTGTGTGTGTGTGTGTGTGTGTGTGATCCACCCTGTAAGTTTGTCCCATAATAAGTGTTCGGAATGATGGCATGAACTATTTTCATATTAATTGCTAATGTTTGATTTTTACCTTTAAGTCACAATGTTGATACTAAGGTATGTTTCTTTTGATATGGCAAACAATGAGATCACTTCATCCATCCATCCACCAATTTCTATGGTTTCTCTCGACTTGGAAATGTACAGTCCCTTCTTAATAAGAACTTAAACAAATCGGTGATTGGGCATTTCTCAAACTAAGAAAGGACTCAAGTATTGCAAAGGGTGTGACTTCAAGGGAACTTGATGCTTTTGAATTGGTCATTCTCTTGGGTGCTTGGATGTTTTCTTCTTGAGTTTTCTTATTGTTCCGATGTTACCCAACTATCAGAAGCTGAGACAATAAAAATAAGAAGTTTTTGCATGGGGTGGTTATCAAGCAAAAAAAAAAAAAAAAAAAAAAACAACAACAACAACAAGGAAATAGAAAATTCAAAGCAAACCCCTTAGATAGAAAAAATATTTGGGTTACAAGCACTAGTTATGGAACCAAAAGTGTTCCCTCTAACTAAGGTCCTTCTTGCTTCCCATTCTCTCCTTTGTTTCATCAGAATGGTGGTGGCTCTTGGGGAGTGCATTCTTGTTGGTCGAGTGGATGGTTTAACCGAATGCATTGATGCAAAGTCACTGGATGTGGTTGGTTTCAAGACGGAGTTGGAATGAGAATTGCTAAGTTACATTAATCATGAAACATACAAGGGGCTATACACCACCTTGTTCTTGAGATTCCATTCCATTCTCTTCTCTCCATTGTTCACCTCATTGCGGGTTGTATCATTAGTGTATATATTTTGGTTGATGCATTGTTTTCTTTTTGGTAAATTCTTATGGTTAAGACTTTAACTCTTGTTCCAAATAACATTCCTAGAGCCTACAGACTCTTTGCATGTGGGTTTGTCAGGGCATTCAGGGCATGAGCCTGCTTTGGGGAGGACCCATTGACATTCCTATTTGGGGCATTAGTTAAATTCTTTTCCTTAACATTTTTTAATTAATTTTATTTTGTTTTGTTCATTACCATCTTGACATCCATTTCATCGATGCCATAGTTATCTCTTTTTATCTATCTTTCTTAATTCTTTTCTTTTTCCATTCTAACGCTACCGGAGGTTCGTGACTAGTGATGGGGGTATGGGGCTTGATTTTTTCAATTTTCTCCTAGCCCCAAAATTTTTTATTTTCTTCCTAACCCCTACACCTTCAGTAGTCATCAGTAACATATTCCCAGATCTACATCAGCCATACCACAACCTAGCCAATGGACTTACACTGTAGCAAGGTATCAACTACATTGAGATTCATTTACCCTTGCTAATTAAGATTTTGTTGTGTGTGCAAATGGTAGACATGCAACAACGGATTGGATCTAGAGCAAACACTTGGAATGGAGCAGCGTTGAAGCAGCTATGCAAGGAGCAAGATCGATAGTGTGCTTACGGATGGACAACAAAGGCACAATCTTGGCGTTGGCAGCAGAAACACTTCTTTCTCTCTCTCTTTC
The DNA here is from genome assembly GCA_015680685.1 of Gnetum montanum. NCBI lineage: Eukaryota > Viridiplantae > Streptophyta > Gnetopsida > Gnetales > Gnetaceae > Gnetum > Gnetum montanum. The sequence continues at coordinate 138,341 of MNCI01032459.1, read as the reverse complement.
TCAGTTGCCAACTAAGGTCTAATGTCATTGTAATAAGGTGTTCACCCTTATTGTCATGAACACCAGTTTTGTCAAGTCTTGTAATAATGATCCATTCACATGTCATCCCATTAGTTCCATTTCCCTCAATAACTCCATACCTTCCCCATATTATTGTAAGAAACTTGAGGATGAGTTTTCATTCAGTCATGGGGGTATGATGAGACGTGATATCAAGGCTGCCACGATATCGCATCATCCCCTGCGATATCGCATATGCGATATCGCAGTTCATTGCCAAATCTATAAATAAGAGGCAGCACTCCCCTCATTTCTCATCCT
>MNCI01032459.1:79591-135564 GCA_015680685.1 Gnetum montanum | reverse complement strand
GATCAAGCGTTTGGACATAAATAATATCCCACGTTTTGAAGGGGGATACAACGCTGACACTCAACATCATTTATAGGCATTCCACGATGCCTGTGCCTTGCAAAATATTGATAATGAGTGGCAGAAGCTCAAGTTGTTCCCAAGGACACTCATCAAAGAAGCAGAAAGCTGGTACCGGTCCTTAGAACCAGAAACCATCAAGAGGTGGAGTACGATGCTTGAACTATTCAACAAAAAATATCAAACGTACTCCAAAGTGTCCAACTTGCGTAAGCAGATCCAAGGCTGGAAACAAGGTGCTTATAAACCCTTGGATGCTACCATGGCCCACTACTATACACTGCTACATCGTTGCTCGGGCCATGAATACGCTAAGCGGGATCAACTTTGCCACATTGTGGATGGGCTAAGAAATGAAACGAGAAGAACTCTTGGGACTTACGCCCAAGGGAGACTTTCCCAACTAAGAGCCCATGAAGTTGAAAGTTTGTTGGAACAAGTAGCTCAAGAAGAGGGTGAGCTACGTAAGAGGGAAAGTGTAGAAGAATACAACTGCGATCCCTCCCTTCGCAAGAAGGGAGTGAAATTCTGTGATGAGGAGGATGAGTCACCACTTGAAGAGTTGGTGAACCGAAAAACTGTGCTGATCCAAAAGTTAACAACCGAGGTATCGACTATGGTAGACAAAATGTGGGATTCCTTAGACTCAAGAATAGAAACAGTCTTGAAAATTGTAGAAGAGTCTAAGGTAGAGCAAGGTAGTGACAAAGCTAAAACTAAGCAGAGAAACTTAAGCCCTGCACATAACAAGGGTAAGGGAAAAATTCCTATCTCCGATGAGGCTGTAAATTTTGATTTAGATGATGATAGTGGATGTGAGGTCTGCTACTATGACCATCCTAAGGGATGTTGCCCAATTATCTCACATCTACAGGAGTCTGGGGTGTATGCATTAAATTCAAAACTTAATCAAAGGTGAACACCCCAAAGGTTACCTTACCCACAAGATAATCCAAGGTAGTTCCACTAACCCTTAACATATTATCCAAGTGGAATGCCTTCACAGCCCATTGGACAACATCAGCAGTGGCAATACCCACAGTCATCGGGGATGCCACCGCCAACACATCAATACCCTTACTGGCAGCCTGATCCTTATGGTTATTATGTGTAGCATCCAGTTTCCCCACGTGACTCTATGGGTCACACTAACCCCCAACATCACTACCAAACACGGGAGTACTTCAGAAGGACTCCTTCTCCTCCGGGAGACATCTCACATTCTGTCCATCTTCTAACTTCGCCTGCACCTCTTCCTTCGGTAGTTCCCATACAACTTGTTCCAACAATGCAAGGGGAATTTCCTACCCAACCGCAACAATGTAATCCCGCGAGAGTTGTAAATATTCAGCATGTAAATATCCAACCAGGTGCTAGTTCTGACAACAACTGTATAAAGAAGAGACCTTTTTTCAGAACTAGAAGCCCAGACAAACTCTCGCAATAACAAGCGGATGGGTACATGTATAGGCCTCTAACCACTAACGCTTCGGAGAACCCTTCAGTCCAAAGGAGTGTAACACATACGGTTATGTTAACACTTACCGTAAATGACTAGATCAACGTAGGCCACCTTCCCAGGAAACTAACTGACCTTGGAAGTCCCTTCATTTATTTGTAGATCGTTGAAAATGCACCACATCGAGCTCTTCTTGACTCAGGTTCCGGAGTCAACTTAATTTCATAAAAGATGTATCACGCCTGGAACCTATCACAACTTAAGAAGAGCAGCATCCAACTGGAGCTGGTAGACCAGTCCATCACCATTCCCTTAGGATTGGTGGAGTATGTTATCACCACTGTGTGTGGTTGGTCCTACCCAGCGGATTTTCTAGTGATCGATGTTAACAACAACGAATAGGACTTCCCAATTATAATGGGAAGGGAATGGCTAAGCACAGTAGACGCATGCCTTAGGATCCGCGATCTTTCCTTGGAAATCTCTAAGATAAACATATGTGAAAAGATCGAGAAGAGGATAGTTCCATGCATCACATACAATGATTCATCGGGTGACGACATGGAGGAAATGTCTCCATGTAACAGGTGTGCCCAAGAACCTCTACAACAAAGATGCCTGTATGTAGCAACCATACAAGAAGTAGTAGACACCTCGTGGTTGACAGCTGCTCATAGGAGCAGAAAAATATGCATGGAACGAACTGAGGAAACTCATGCCAACAACCATGGCATAGATGCATTGGAACATGAGCGTCACCAACTTCCACCGCTGAATCTAAGATCATCAATCGAGAGAAGTTGGGAACTTCTAAGAAATTAAAACAAATGCTCATTACTTTAGATCTCTTCCTTACAACTCAGTCATGGGGGAGATGGCCACCTATGCTAACCATATGGGGACCTCAGTTCTTTTAAGTTTTTGTTTTACAACATTTTTGTTTTACACATTTTTGCTTTACAAATTTCTTTAACTTTTCTTGTTTTTGTTTTACACCATCATTATACTTTTCTATTTTTTGTGTGTGTGTGTGTCATCCACCTTATAAGTTCCTCACCCAATAGTATTCAGACCGATGGGATGAACTATTTTCATATTGATTGCTAATGTTTGGTTTTTACCTTTAAGTTACAATGTTAATACTAAGGTATGATCTTTTGATATGGCAAGCAATGAGATCACTTCATCCATCCATCCACCAACTTCTATGGTTTCCTTTGGCTTGGAGGTGTACAGTTCCCTTCCAATAAGAACTTTAACGAACTGGTGACTGGGCATTTCTCAAACTAAGGAAGGACTCAAGGATTGCAAAGGGTGTGACTTCAAAGGAATTTGATGCTTTTGTGTTGATCATTCTCTTGGGTGCTTGGATGTTTTCTTCTTGAGTTTTCTTACCGTTCCGATGTTACACATTCTTCGGAAGCTGAGACCATAAAAATAAGAAGTCTTTGCATGGTGTGGTCCCCACGCATAAAAACACAAAAAAAAAAACCAAAGTGAGGATTCAAAGCACACCCCTTAGATGAAATAAAATTTGGGTTGCTAGCACTGGTTATGAAACCAAAGTGTTCCCTCTAACTACAGCCCTTATCGCTTCCCGTTCTCTCCTTTGTTTCGTCGGAATGATGGTGGCTCTTTGAAGATGCATCCTTGTTATCCAAGTGGATGGTTTAACCGAATGCATTGATGCGAACTCACTGGAAGTGGTTGGTTTGAGCCAGAGTTGGAATGAGATTTGCCAAGTCACATTAATCATAACACACACAAGGGGCTGTACACCACCTTGTCCTTGGGATTCCATTCCATCCTCTTCTTTCCATCCTTCTCTCCATTGTTAATCTCATTGCCAGTTGTATCATTAGTGTATATTTTGGTTGACGCATTGTTTATTTTTGGTAAATTCTAGTGGTTAAGACTTTAACTCTTGTTCCAAACGACATTCCTAGGGCCTACGGACTCTTTGAATGTGGGATTGTCAGGGCATTACGGGCATGAGCCTGCTTTTGGAAGGACCCATTGACACTCCTATTTGGAACATTAGTTAACTTCTTTTCCTTAACATTTTGCAATTAATTATTATTTTTGTTCATTTCCATCTTGACATCCACTTCACTGATGCCATACTTGTCTCTTTTTACCTACCTTTCCTACTCTTTTTCTTTCTCCATTCTAATGCTACTAGAGGTTCGTGATTAGTCATGGGGGTACGGGGCCTGCTTTTTCAATTTTTCTCCTAAGCCTCGGATTTTTTCGTTTTTCATCTTAACCCCTACACCTTTGGTAGTCATCATCTACATTTTCCCAGATCCATATCAGCCATACCACAACCTAGCCAATGAACCTACACCGAAGAAAGGTATTATTTACTTGATGATTCAATTACCCTTGCTAATATATGATTGTGTTGTGTGTGTAGATGGCAATCATACAACAATGGAATGGATCTCAAGAAAACACTTGGAATGGGGCAGCGCTGAAGAAGCTATGCAAGGAGTAGTATGGATAATGCACATACGGATGGACAACGGAAGGCGCAATCTAGGCATTGTCAGCAGCAAGACTCTTCTCTCTTCTTCTCTTCTATTCTCTCTCCTCTTTTCTCTCAGCTACCAAATGTGGCCTGATGTCATTGTAATAAGGTGTTCACCCTTGTTGTCATGAACACCAATCTTGTCAAGTCTTGTAATAATGAACCGTTCACATGTCATTCCATTAGTTCCATTCCCCTCAATAATCCCATACCTACTTGATATCATTGTAAGGAACTCAAGGATGAGTTTTCATTCAGTCATGGGGGTATGATGAGACGCAGATTGCACAAGCCGCGATATTGCATACACANAGTCATGGGGGTATGATGAGACGCAGATTGCACAAGCCGCGATATTGCATACACGATATTGTGGCCGCTACGATATCGCGTACGCGATATCGTGGTCCGCCGCCAAATCTATAAATAAGAGGTGGCACTCCCTTCATTTTCCAATCCTAGGCATAAAGTAGCGAAGCTCTGGCAGATTGATCACCCTAGAGATAGAATATTTTCCATGTGCCCACAGTAGGAGTCCCCCAAGTGAACGGTTCTTTATTCGAGCAGCTTTGTACCTGAACGCAAGTTGTGTACAACAATAAAGATGAACTTTGTGGATAAACCTTGCAGTGCGTGGATAAGTTTAATTAATGTTATTTACTGCTTTCCTAGTGATGTGGCATGAGTATGACTTGGTTACGAGCATTGATGAACGTGTACGGCTAGCCAAGGAATCGGCTACTCATCGTGATAGTTTCTCTCACCCTTTTCTCCTAGAATGTGGGACAAGTACGACTTGATTAAGAGCATTTACGGATATGTACAGCTGGTCAAGGAATTGGCTACTTGTCACACTTCGGTTAGTTAAGTGCCTCAGTACGACCGCTTCAAGCACGTGCGTTACGTGTGGTGATCTCAGTAACGATTAGCATTTGGTAGCCACAGTTGCATAGTTCAGGGTGTGTACGGCAAGTGGGAACGGATGCTGACGCTAGGACTTAGTGTTGTAGTTAGAGTTAGTTAATTTCTCAACCCTTCATCCTCATAGCTTAGGAGGTAAACCAAAAAATACCAAAAAAATCATATACCTCAGACTTTCTTAAGCATACACCATGAAACATACAAGCAAGCCTGGGAAGACAACAAATGATTAACCCCAAGCGTTCCTTGTGGCGTTTAAGCATTTAGTCTGCGGAGTTCAACCGGATCACATGTGCTACGCTCGTTTTGTATGGTTGACTGTAGGGGTACCTCGCCACTCATCACCATGACAACTACATGTAAGCCTGGGAAGACAATGAATGATTAACCCCAAGTGTTCCATGGGGCATTTAGGCATTTAGTCTATGGAGTTCGACCGGATTGCGCATGCTATGCTCATTTCGTATGGTTGAGTGTAGGGGTACCTCGCCACTCATCAACTGTAAAACTCTCTATATAAAACATCTTTCCTATACAAACTAACCTAATAACTATTTCTTATTTGTTAGGGGAAGTGGTAGGATGTGTTGAAACTATGAATAAATTTTAATATAGGTACACCCCCAAGATATATAGTCCAATTTGAACTTTATAATTTACTAGTGCCTACTAAAATCAAACCCATTACTTGGAGTTTTCAAATCAATGGTCTTACGACTAGGCTAAAATCCCATTATATAACTATTTCTTATTTAATCTATATACCCCTATTCAAATAGCATTCTTTTGTCCTATAAAAATTCTTCCATACCTTTGAACCTATGATTAGTTAAACATTATAAAATAAAAAGAGAGAAAATTATACAATTAATATCAAAATAGGTTTTGGAATGGATGTGGGGCACAAAGGTTTTGGGGTGGTGTTGGACTAAGAAATAATTGTGATATTGGTATACCCCAAGATATATAGTCCAAATAGAACTTTGTAACTTTGCATGGCCCGTTAGAATTGAATCCATGACTTGAAACTTGAAACTTAAGAGTCTTACGACTCTAGGTTAATACCACATTATTCTCATATCAAAAACTAAACTTCTTACATGACCTTAAGCTTACCATTGGTGAATTAAAAATAATAATAACAAAATTTACACTTCTTATGCAACCTTGAACTTATGATCAATGAAACATTAAAAAATAAAACTAATATAAAAAACTAAACTACTTCTTCTACTTGTGCATTAAACCCATAACTCATCAACTAAGCTAATTCAACAAATAACATCTGAATACCCTCTACACAATATCTTACAAACTATAACCTTTCATAACCTTGTATAAAAAAATAATAATAAATAGCTATTTATCCATCCTTGAATAGGACTCAAACATTAATCTAAAGTAAATTAAACTATTCTAGGAAAACAACATATAACCCCTTACCTCCTATAAAACTAAACAAAATGGAATAAAAAATAAAAACCACAACTTAAATGACTAAACTATAATTAGCAACAAAAAAATCATAATTTTAGGGGGAGGTATTGAACCTCCAAAAACCATAATTAGAAACCATATTATCATCATTATCATCAACCTAGCCTTATCCCAACAAAATGGGATTAGATATAATTACAAATCATATATCATTTTAAAACTTATGAGCAACAAATATCCATACAAACCCAAAAAGCCATTATGATAGTTATAATTTAAACAACAATCAAATGATCATTATGAGTAATACTTTTACTAAGTTATTTTACTAGAAAATAGAATCAATTCTTAGCTTAAAGGTAACTATGTTAGGGCAATATGTCAAGCATGTTTCAAAAAAAAAATCATTCCACTATTAATCATTTCTTTACTCTTAGACACTGCATGGAGTTTGCAAAAACTCATAAAAAAGTTTTTATTTTTTTCATTGATTTTCCAAAAGCATGTGATGAAACATCAATAAGACATGCTATGTTAATGCATGCCCATCAACATAACCTATTGATGTATCCCTTTCAATGCATAGTAGGATGCATTGATGTAGATATATCGATGCTAATGTAGTCACTGCCTATATAAATGCATGCACTCCTTGCATTTATTGCACCTTTTGATCTTAGGCTTAGCTAAACCCTTGTAGTTTCATTCTTCTAGAGATAGAATATTTTTCCTTTGAGTGCTTGTAGTGTGGGTTTATGAGATTTTATGGTGTTTTATTCAAGTGCCTATGTACCTAAATGTGTTGGCATGAATGCCAATAAAATCAAGATTTCCTCCATCCATTGCAACACTTAGATTAGTTTACTATTTTATTTATATACTTTACATTTATGTTTGTGAATAGTTAATATAATTAATCATAAATACGTCAGCATGACCACTTTGAGCATAATGTATTAATGCTTGGTAATCCCAACAATGGATATATGGTAAGCCCAGTAATAGCCACTTGGTCAGCCAACAATGTTAATACTAGTTCAGGATGTCTATGACAAGTAGGAACAGATATGCCATGTTAGGGTAGTTAGTTAATGAACTAGCTGATTAGTTGGATAATTAATCATTCAACCTTCACTCAATAATCTTTCCATTAGAAGAAAAATTATATTAAAAATAATTATCAAAATATACATCTTATGCCTTAACCACACTTAACCATACAAACAAATAAAACACAAGCATGGACTAAGAAGACAATGATCTTGCAACTACATAATTAAATACTTATAAATATTGGTTACTTAGGTAACTAAGTCTATGAAATTCAATTGGATGACTAGTGAATGCTTGTGATTTCTATGATTAGATGTAGGGAATACCCATCGCTCATAATGGGCGCCATTGCCAAGGACCCAGTTTAACTAAGTACACTAAATATTATTAACTAGTGAATTAATATACAAGTGTTATAGGAGAACATAATGAAATGTCTTTCATCCATTATAATAATAATAGCACTATTACTAAAATTTCTTCTGCTCATAGGAATGAATCTCCATTGCATGGCGATAAGTCTAATAGGTAATAAGAAAGGTAATAAGTAAGGATACAAAGAACCACTAGTGAGAAGCCTCAACAGCTGAAAGTTGTCTATGCCCATTTGGATACCTATTATCTAGACTTCATCTTAATTCTCCATTAGCATGAGCAGTTACAATGGAGAGGTATGGATGGTAGCATTGTGTTACCTCTTGATCGATCTATTCCTACCATGCTCATGATCCAACTCTTGAGATTAGATATTTAAATAGCTAGGCTCAAGTATGAAAGCACAGAGCAAGTATCTAGGAACTACTAGTCTATGGAAGCATAGCTCTGGAAAGATAAGTACATGGAGGGGTAGTAAGAAGCCTCTAAAGGTAAACAAATCCCAATACCATAATTCCTATACAGCATAAAAAGGATTAGAATTTCTTTTTTGGCCACTCTCAATATATACAGATTATCCTCTCTTTGAGGAGGACACCTCTCACCAATAGTTGTAGTCAACCTTGGAGAACCTTATTGATGGAAAGACATGGTCCAAAGGCCAAGGAACCTCAAAATATAAATCTCCTAATTGTTCATCTAAGGATAAGCAGAATGAAAATGAGAAGAAAAAAAATATGAAGAAGAATCAAGATAAGGACCATAAGAGAAGGATGAGAAGGCATTGTTCTTCTAGATCTCCATCTTTACCATCCTCTTTCTCATCAAATTCTAATAGGAGAAGCTATGATAGAGATAGAGATATGGATGGTCTGGATCAAGATGGAGATGATAAGAGGTTCCATTGTAATGAGAGGAACTGATATGAGAGCCAAAAAAGAGAAGAACAAAAGTCATTGAGAAAGGAGGCATAGCAGAACTCATCATAGGAGGCATGATCATAATAAGATCCATTGTGGATGTGATGATGATGATGAATGATTACTAATCACTAGAAATGCATTGAATGTTTCAAAAGTAGTCAAAGTTCCTACTAAGCATCAAAAGGATAGCAAGATTAAATGGTTGGATATGAACAAAAACTCCAAATTTAAAGGGGAATATAATGTAGATCCATGACATCATCTACAAGCTTTTCATGATGCCTATGTGATGACTGGCGAGGTACCCCTACACTCAACCATACAAAACAAGTGTAGCATGCACGATTCGGTCGAACTCTATAGACTAAATGCCTAAACGCTTCATGAAACACTTGGGGTTAATCATCCATTGTCTTCCTAGACTTACTTGTTATTGTCATGGTGTATGGTTAAGTAAGTCTGAGGTATATGATTTTTATTGTCTTTTATGGTTTTTCTCTTATGTTAAAGGGTGAAGGGTTGAGAAAACTAACTAACTCTAACTAATTTCTAAGTCTAAATTAACTAGCGTCAGCATCCATTCCCACTTACCGTACACACCCTGAACTATGCAACTATGGTTACCAAACGCTAATCGTTACTAGGATCACCACACATAACACATGTGCTCGAAGTGGTCGTACTGAGGCACCTAGTTAGCCTAAGCGTGATGAGCAACCGATTCCTTGACTAGCCGTACACATCCGTAGATGCTCGTAATCAAGTTGTACTCATCCCGCATTCTAGGAGACAAGGGTGAGAGAATCTAATCGTGATGAGTAGCTGATTCCTTGGTTAGCCGTACACATTCATCAATGCTCGTAACCAAGTCATACTCATGTCATGCTAATGCATGTAATAAATAACAGGTAGGAAATAACATGTAATAAACCTATTCCATGCACTGCAAGGTTTATCCACAAAGCTCGTCTTTATTGCCGTACACAACTTGCGTTTAGGTACAAAGCTGCTCGAATAAAGATCCATTCACTTGGAGACTCCTACTACGGGCACATGGAAAATATTCTATCTCTAGAGTGATCAAATTGGCAGAGCTTCGCTACTTCTAGCCTAGGATGGGAAATGAGGGGAGTGCCGCCTCTTATTTATAGATTTGGCAGAGGATAGCGATATCGCGATGCATCCGATATCGTGTCTCATCATACCCCCATGACTGAATGAAAACTCTTCCTCGAGTTCCTTACAATAATATCAAGTAGGTATGGAATTATTGAGGGGAATGGAACTAATGGGATGACATGTGAACAAATCATCATTACAAGACTTGACAAAATTGGTGTTCATGACAACAAGGGTGAACACCTTATTATAATGACATAAGGCCTTTGTTGGTAGTTGAGAAAGACAGAGAAAGAAGTGTTGCTACTACCAATGCCAAGATTGCACCTTTGTTTTCCATCCATAAGTGCGCCATCGATCTTGCTCCTTGCATATCTGCTTCAGTGCTGCTCCATTCCAAGTGTTTGCTCCAGATTCAATTTTTTGTTTGCATGTCCGCCATCTACACACACAACACAATCATATATTAGGAAGGGTAATTGAATCATCATATAATTGATACCTTGCTTCAACTCATTGGCTAGGTTGTGGTATGGCTGATATGGATCTAGGAATATGTTACTAATGACTACCGAAGGTGTATGGGTTAGGAAGAAAATCAGAAATTTTGGGGCTAGAAGAAAATTGAAAAAATCAGGCCCTGTACCCCCATGACTAATTGTGAACCTCCGGTAGCATTAGAATGGAGAAAGAAAAGGAGTAGGAAAGATAGATAAAAAGGAACAACTATGGCATTGATGAAATGGATGTCAAGATGGAAATGAACAAAATAAAATTAATTGCAAAATGTTAAGGGAAAGAATTTAACTAAAGTTCCAAATAGGAATGCCTGTGGGTCCTCCCCAAAGCAAGCTCATGCCCTTAATGCCCTAACAAACCCACATTCAAAGAGTCCATAGGCCCTCAGAATGTCATATGGAACAAGAGTTAAAGTCTTAACCACAAGAATTTACCAAAAAGAAAACAATGCATCAACCAAAATATATACATTAATGATACAACCGACAATGAGGTGAACAGTGGAGACAAGGATGGAGAGAAGAGGATGGAATGGAATCCCAAGCATAAGGTGTTGTACAGCCCCTTGTGTGTTTGATAATTAATGTGACTTGGCAAATCTCATTCCAACTTTGTCCTCAAACCAACCACATCGAGGGACTTCGCATCAATGCATTCAGTTAAACCATCCACTTGGGCAACAAGAATGCATGCTCTAAGAGCCACCACCATTCCAATGAAACAAAAGAGAGAATGGGAAGCAAGAAGGGCCTTAGTTAGAGGGAACACTTTTGGTTCCATAACTAGTGCTTGTAGCCCAAGTTTATTTGTCTAAGGGGTGTGCTCTGAATTCTCACTTGGTTTTTTTTTCGTGTTTTGTGTTTTTATGCATGAGAACCACACCATGCAAAGACTTCTTATTTTTATTGTCTTAGCTTCCAATAATTGGGTAACATTGGAATAACAAGAAAACTCAAGAGGAAACATTCAAGCACCCAAGAGAATGACCAACACAAAAGCATCAGGTTCCTTTGAAGTCACACCCTTTTCAATCCATGAGTCCTTCCTTAGTTTGAGAAGTCCCCAGTCACCGATTCGTTAAAGTTCTTATTAGAAAGGGACTGTACATTCCCAAGCTGAGAGAGACCATAGAAACTGGTGGATGGATGGATGAAGTGAACTCATTTCCTATCATATCAAAAGAAACATACCTTAGTATCAACATTATGACTTAAAGGTAAAAACCAAACATTAGTGATCAATATGAAAATAGTTCATACCATCATGAATAACGCTTATTATGGGACAAACTTACAAGGTGGATCACACACACACACACAAATTGAAAAAGTATAACAATGATGTAAAATAAAAATGAGAAAAGTTAAAGAAACTTGTAAAACAAAAAGTAGAAAAGTTAAAGAAATTTGTAAAACAAAAATGTGGAAAGGGAGATATCCAAAATAATGAGCGAGGTTGCCCATTGGGTGAGGTGGAACTTGCACTGGTTATTGTGGATTGACAGAAAGGTTTTGTTTGTTGTACGTTAACCAATAATCTTTTATTCGGGCTATTAGGCTTATATATCATCATGGCTCTAGAGGGGAAGGTAGCATGAATAATATAAGGCCCTTCCCATAGGGTTTGAAACTTTGTACGTTGGGTTACATGCATGGGATTCCAGTAAAGGGCCTTATCTCTTGGTTGGTACCTAAACCTTCAGATTCTTAAGTCATGATGTTGTTTACTGTGTGCCTTGTGCAACTCATTTAATGATAGTGCAACCAATCGATTCTTGTCTAACACATTCAAAGTTGCTAATCATTGTTTTTGTGCTAGGTCAAGATCCAGGTGAAGTTCACAAGCCATGGATAGTGTACGGAGCTCATTCTGTATGGGGACTTTTGGAAGTTTCCCGTACACTAGCTCATAGGGAGAATATCTTGTAGGGAGCTTCCAAGTGGAATGATACGCCCAAAGAACGTCGTTCAGTTTCATGCTCCAATATCACCTAAATTTGCTAATTGTTCATGTTAATATTCTTGTAATTTCCCTATTAGTAACCTTGGCTTAACCATTAGCTTGGGGGTGGTAAGGTGTGGTCAGTTTATGCTCAACCTCTAAGCGTTGCATTAGTTTTCGAAAGGTTGCACCCATAAAATGTATCCCATTATCAAAAATGAGTGCACGTGGCATACTAGACCTATTAATGATTTGTTGTTGTACAAATCGTGCAGCGATAGATGATGTGTAGTATGTTATAGAGGCTGCTTCAGCCCAATTGGTTAAATAATCAACAACAACGATTATATACACTTTTCCATTGGACATTGGTGTAATTGGTCCCATAAAATCTATTCCCTAGATATCGAAGGGTTCTAAAGGTTGAATCCATTGTTGTGGACCCTCCATTCTAGCTGTCATTCCCCCATCACGTTGGTAGTGCTCACAGGATTGGGCAAAATGATGGGCATCTGAAAATAATGTTGGCCAATAATATCCTGCAAGCAGAACCTTAGTAGTTGTTCATCTCCCAGCATAATGACCCCCACAGGGGACCTCATGAGCATCCTGGAGAACTTTTAATTAATCTTGATCGGGGACACACCATTGAACCAAGCTGTTAGGGTAGACTTTATAAAGTTGTCCCTTGATTTACATGAAGTAATGGGTTTTGTGAAGAAACTGTTGTTTCTTTCTAAAGTCCAACTCCTGTGGTATTTTTTGGGAAGTGAAATAGGTAAGAATGCTACTATACCAATTTATTTCTATGGGTTGATTATTTACTACACCAGCAAAGAGGGTTTCATAAGGAAAATGATCAAATACAGTGTATTCATCCTCTTTGTTGTCCCAGCGCAATCGAGATAAGTGATCGGCAACTAAATTCTCGATGCCTTTGCAATTTACTATGGTTAAGTCGAACTCCTGAAGAATCACCAACCCACGTATAATACGTGGGCTAACTGTTGGCTTGTTCATAAGGAACTGAATTGTACTATGATCTGTATGGATGTATACTTTGTAACCCAATACATAGTGCCTAAATTTGTCCAGTGCAAATACTACAGCCATTAATTCCTTTTCTGTAGTTGTGTAGTTAAGTTGTGCATCAGTGATACTCTTACTGGCACAATGGATGTAATAAGGTCATTTTTGTTCATCTAATTGTATCAGTATAGCTCCTAAGACGTAGTTGGATGCATCAGTCATGATATGGAACAGCCTGGACCAGTCAGGGGCTTGTAGAATGGAAGTTTCCACAAGCCTCTGTTTGAGGGTTTGGAATGCTCGTTCACATTCCCTAGTCCATTCAAATGGTGCATCTTTTTTCGTTAATTCTACCAACAGTTTGGCAACTTTGGATAAGTTCGCGATAAACCTCCTATAGTAGCCAGTTTGTCCAAGGAACGACCTTATGTCTTTAATAGTCTCTGGTTGTTAGGTAATTCCTTGGAAGACTTTAATTTTTTCTGGATCCACCTCAATTCCTGATTGTGAAATTTTGTGCCCCAATATGATGCCCTCTTGAACCATTAAATGACTCTTTTGCCATTTGAGTTTAAGGTTGGTTTCAACACATCGTTTCAATACTTGCTCTAACCTATCGAGGGCTTGATCAAAACTTGTCCCATAAGTGGAGAAGTCATCCATGAATACTTCTACTCCATTACCTATTTGTTGTTGAAAGATGCTTAGACCTAATCATTGGAAAGTGGAAGCTGCATTGCACAAGCCAAAAGACATTTGTTTGTATGCAAATGTTTCCCAAGGGTTGGTGAACGTTCTCTTGGCTTGGTCTTCTAGCGCAATTCATATTTGGTTGTACCCACTATATCCATCCAGAAAACTATAATAGCGATGCCCTGATATAGTGTCTAAGACTTGGTCAACAAATGGCAATGGAAAGTGGTCTTTGAATGTTGCCATATTTAATAGCCTCAAATCTATACATACCCTCCATTTACCTCCTTTTTTCGATATGATGACAAGAGGACTAACCCATTCGCTATCAACAATAGGGTAAATGAACCCAGCCTTGAGAAGCTGCTCTAGCTCCTCTTTCACTATTTGTTTTAGCTTTGGATTCAGTCGCCTCTGGGTTTGCTTGCGAGGCTTCATAGAGGGTTCTATGTAAGTCCTATGTTGGCATATCCTAAGATCTATTCTGGTCAATTCAGGGTATAACCATGCAAAGGCTGTTGACCGCTTATTTATTACCTTTAGCAAACTTTCTTTTTTCTTGGGTGCGAGCTTTGTGTTGATGATCACTGATTTTCCATTTTTAAGGATCACGTATTCCAAACCGATGGGTAATGATTTTAAATTGAAAGGCTCTTTTTTAAACTCCTCAGGAATCTCCAACTGTCTCCAATTGATGTTTTCAGAGTTAAGGGCTGGAAGTTGGCCATGGACTTGCCCTAGTACGTCTGTGCTTTCAATGTAAGCACTAGTTATTCCCTTAGCTAGTTCCATGCAGGTTGTCGAGTTGCTCTCTTTATCAGCCATCAGCCACTAGGTGTTTTCTTGTTGTGTGGCTGTCGCGTATAGGCACTTTTGGATGTCAACATCTTGTGCACACTAATTGCATGCAGGAAATGTTAAACTTCACATTACCCATGACTTATGCATGCAATGACACCCTATGTCACTATATGCGATGCATAGAACTCTTTTCCTCTCAATTTTTCCAAAAGTATTTGTCTTAGATATTATTAAGGAAAGGTTGCAGATTCCTAAGCATATGTCGATTGTATTCAGCCATGCCCTTCCCATTATAATTGGGAAATCCCCTTTGTCATTATTTATTTGGATCACTAGGAAATCAGCTGGATATGACCATCCACTGACAGTGGTAACAATGTCCTAAAGTACTCCTAAACTTGGTAGTAATGTGGTAGTAACGTGGAGGGTTTATGTGACCTATAGTGTCACTTGGGGAAATCGGTTGCTACCCATAATAACCATAAGGATTAGGCTGCCAGCAAGGGTACTATTGTTTCAACGATGGCATCCCCCATGACTGTGGGTATTGCCATTGCTGATGTTGTCCGATGGGTTGTGGTGGAGTCCCACTTGGATAATACGTTAAGGGTTGGTGGAACTGCCTTGGTTTACCTTATGGATAAGGTAACCTTCGAGGTGTTTGCCATTGGTTGAGTATTGGATTAAGTGCATACACCCTAGACTCCTGTAGATGTGAGATGATGGACAACATCCCTTAGGATGGTCATAATGGAAAATCTCACATCCACCGTCATCGTCTATGTTAGAATCCTCAGCCACATCGGAGTTAGTGATTTTTTCCTTATCCTTGTTATGTGCAGGGCCTAAATCTCTCCACTTTTTCTTACCTTTGTCACTACTTTGTTCTACCTTAGACTCTTCTACAATTTTCAAGACTATTTTAATTCTTGAGTTTAAGGAATCCCACATTTGGTCTACTTTGGCTTATACCTCAGTTGTTAATTTTTGGATCGGCAAAGTTTTTTGATTCACCAACTCTTTGATTGGTGACTCACCCTCTTCATCATAAAATTTCACTCCCTTATTTCGAAGGGAGGGATTGTGGTTGTATTCTTCCATAGTTTCCCTTTTGCGTAGCTCACCCTCTTCTTTGGCTACTTGCTCCAACAAGCTACGTACTTCATGGGCTCTAAGTTGTGAGAGTCTCCCTTGGGCATAAGTTCCAAGGGTTCTTCTAGTTTCACTCCTTAGCCTATCCACGATGTGGAGAAGTTGATCCCATTGAGCGTACCCATGGCTTGGGCAATGATGTAACAATGTGTAATAGCAGGCCATGGTAGCATCCAAGGGTTCATATGTATCTTGCTTCCAGCCTTGGATTTGCTTAAGCAAATTGGACACTCTGGAGTACGTTTGATACTTTTCGTTGAACAGTTCTAGCATTGTATTCCACCTCTTAATGGTTTTCAGTTCTAAGGACTGATACCAGCTCTCTGCTTCTTTGGTGAGTATCCTTGGGAACAACTTAAGTTTTTGCCACTCATTTTCTATATTCTGTAAGGCACAAGCATCATGGAATGCCTGTAAATGATTTTTTGGATCAACATTATATTCCCCTTCAAATCGTGGGATGTTATTCATGTCTCAACGCTTGACCCTGCTATCCTTTAAATGCCTTGTGGGAATCCTAACTGCCTCTATTATGTCAAGCATACTTCGAGTTGCGAGTAGGGGCTCGTCATGATCATCTCTTTCATGATGCCTGTGATGTCTACGTTGTTTCCTACTCTCCTTGTGTCCTTGCCCTTGTCCTCTCTCTCAACTTTCCCATTGGGGTCTTTCATCTTTCTTACTTTCATCCTCACCTTTATGTTCATGGTGGATACTCCCAGATGTGGATGGAGAGGATGAGTGATGTGAAGAAGGGGAAGAAGAAGGGGAACCATTGCCATGACGATGTTTCTTACCTTCTCTTCGGCTGCTATAGCCCTGATCATGGTGACGATCTAAGTGCTCGTCCTTAGCATGAGTGGTTGTTCCCTCTGTGAACAGCTGGTGTTCATGGGCATTAGAACCAGGGATATGTATCATTGATCATAGGTTCTGATACTCAACCTCCTCACCATCATTAGGAGGGGAAACATCCTTTTCTAAAGAACCCATGATAAAGGGTTCCTCATCTCCTATTTCACTAAGGACATGTGGGGCCTTGCCCTTTGACAATGTGTGTTGGCTCTTCTGCCTTAAGTCTCTCATACGTTGGGCATCTGTGGGATAATAATCCCTCATGTCAGAATCCTCCGCAACGTATTTAGCATATAGCTCAATCATGCCTATCTGTTCCAAGGCATGGAAAAGCATGTGAGAGATTGATCAATCTGGGGGTAACTCAATGTTACCTTGCAAGTCTCTCCATCGCAATTGGAGAACAAAAGTAAAATTAGGAATATACTCATCGGGATGAGTATTTGTCATCTTATATTGTTTAGGACTTGGCTGATTTTGGTTATGTATTTTATCTTGCTGACTGTCTTGTGTGTGGTCCTTAGGTGGTGAGTTGCTTTTATGAGAAGAAGGCATTTTTCTCAGTGTGCTAATTTCACCATTATAAAATTTTCTCATGATTAACCCAAAGGTTCATTAAGGCTCACAACTATGTGAGTGATATCCCTTATGTTCTATTCGGCGCACAAACACTTAGTCCTCGGAAATGGCACCAATGATGAGTAGCGAGGTACCCCTACACTCAACCATACAAAACGAGTGTAGCACACACGATCTAGTCAAACTCCATAGACTAAATGCCTAAATGCCCCATGAAACACTTGGGGTTAATCATTCATTGTCTTCCCAGACTTACTTGTTGTTGTCATGGTGTATGGTTAAGTAAGTCTGAGGTATATGATTTTTATGGTCTTTTATGATTTTTCTCCTATGCTAAAGGGTGAAGTGTTGAGAAAACTAACTAACTCTAACTAATGTCCTAAGTCTAAATTAACTAGCATCAGCATCCATTCCCACTTACCGTACACACCCTGAACTATGCAACTGTGGCTACCAAACGCTAATTGTTACTGGGATCACCACACGTAACGCACATGCTCGAAGTGGTCGTACTGAGGCACCTAGTTAGCCTAAGCATGATGAGCAGCCAATTCCTTGACTAGCCGTACACATCCGTAGATGCTCGTAATCAAGTCATACTCATCCCGCATTCTAGGAGACAAGTGTGAGAGAATCTAATCGCGATGAGTAGCCGATTTCTTGGTTAGCCGTACACATTCATCAATGCTTGTAATCAAGTCATACTCATGCTGCGCTAATGCATGTGATAAATAACAGGTAGTAAATAACATGTAATAAACCTATTCCATGCACTACAAGGTTTATCCACAAAGCTTGTCTTTATTGCCGTACATAACTTGCATTTAGGTACAAAGCTGCTTGAATAAAGATCCGTTCACTTGGGGAATCCTAATGTGGGCACATGAAAAATATTCTATCTCTGGAATGATCAAACTAGCAAAGCTTTGCTACTTCTAGCCTAGGATGGAAAATGAGGGGAGTGCTACCTCTTATTTATAGATTTGGTGGCGGACCACGATATTGCATACGTGATATCGCAAGGGACGACACGATATCGCATACGCGATATCGCGTCTCATTACTATGCCTCAGAAAATATTGAAAACAATTAGCAAAAGTTAAAATTTTTCCCAAGGATACTCATAAAAGAAATAGAAAGTTGGTACCAATCCTTGGAACTAGAAGACATTCACTGATGAAGTATGATGTTAGAGCTATTCAATGAAAAATACTAAATATACTCTTTAGTGTCCAATCTAAGAAAGAAAATTCAAGGGTGGAACCAAGGAAATTATGAATCCTTGGGTGTAGCCCTACGTAAGTACTACTTTCTATTGCACTAATTACAAGGCCATGGATTCTCTTAAGGAAAGAAACTTTGCCACATCATATATGCACTTCAAAATAAAACACAGGAAACTCTTCGGGTATATGCACAAGGGAGACTTTCTAAGATGAGATTCCATTTACAAGAGAGAGGTACGTTTATATGATCTAGAGGAGGAAGCACCAGTAGATGAAGTGGTGTAGAGAAAGACCTTGTCGATACAAACCTATGTCTTTGAGATATCAATTAAGATGGACAAAATGTGAAACTCCTTAAATGAGAAGTTCAAAACTACTTTGAAAATTATAGGGAAGAAGGAAAAATAGGAAGTAGTGAAAGAGGCAGAAGAAGAAGGAAAGATCCAAATAAGGGGTATCATTAGCAAAATGTTAAGGCTACCATGATCAATGAAGTTGTAGATTCTAAAATAGATTATGATGGATGCGATGTCTACCACTATGAACATCCCAAGTGAAGTTATCTTTAATTGTTACATCTACAAGACTCTAGAGTATATTCCTTGAATCAAAAATTTGAAAAAAAGAAACCACCTTGGAGATTGCCTTATCTGCAGGGCAATCATAGTTAGTAGTTTCATCAAAAAATAGTACTATCTAAGTGGAGTTTCATCCCTATCATAGGAGCAATATTAGCAATGGAAAAATCCATACTGATAGCTAAATCCCTATGGTACTTATGTCAAGCAACATGTATCTCCTCATGGCTTTGCAAGCTAGAATCATTTCACTCACCTCTATTACCCTCTAGAATACAATCGAATTCACACTTTGTGATTGATTCTCCCTTTACTTATCCTCCTCCTTATCCATCATGAAACTTTGCACCATCAAATACAACTTTCTTATCACCTACTTCACCCATGCAAGGTGAAATTTCATCACAGCTACAATAAAGAAATGCCATGAGGGTCATTAACTTATAGTTCAATAACCATTCAAGTGATTTGAGCCTAATCCTCAAAAGAGGGATTTATTTAGGACCAATAATCCCCCAAAACCCTCACAAACACTTGCAGATGGTAACCTTGGATCTACTACTTTTGAAATTACTCTTGAGCCTCTTTCAAATTAAAGACCCTCCAATGTACAAAATGTTATGTTGATCCATGAGGTCACTGATTAGATTAAGGATGGTCACTTTTCCAAGAAATGATCTAATCTTGGGAGTTCCCTTATCTCTTTGCAAATCATAGGGAATGATCTATGTAAGGCTCTATTAGACTCAAGTTCTAGAGTAAATTTAATTTCTTGAGAAATGTATAAGACATGGTACCTACTTCTACTAAAGAAATGTAACATTAAACTAGAGCTTGTAGATTAGTCCATCACTATCTCTTTGGAATTAGTGGAGGACATAGTAACCACCATTTGTCAATGGTCTTATCTAGTGAATTTCCTGGTGATCTAGATGGATAATTACAAAGGAAACTTTCCCATTATCATGGAAAAGGCTTGGCTTAGTACCATTGATGCTAAGATGAGGATTCAAGACCTTTCCTTAGAAATCTTCAAGGAAAATGAAGTTGGTAAAATATGGAAGAAGCAAGTTCCATGTATTACATATAGTGACATAGGGTGTCATTATGTGCAAAATGTATGAACCATACAAAGTACATCCATCTCAACATGTAGTAAGTGTTCTGATGCATCTAATATTCAAAAGTGCATGTATGTAGTAGCCACAAAATAGGAAGATGCCCAATGGCTAACAATAGATAGTGGGACAAACTCAAAAATATGCATGAAACCAACAAAATGTCTCACAAGTGCTTACATCAAGTACATGAATGAAATAGAGTAGATCCACAGTTAACTCTCCCATGCATAGACTAAGATGAATTGGTAAGAGTTGGAGATCCTAGATCAATTCGATTAGGAGCCCCTTGAACTCAAAACTTTACTAACTAATCTAGAGTATGATTTTCTTGACAATGCAAAGCTAGTATTTATCAATGCTAACCTTGCTCAATCATAGAAAGAAAGAATTTTTGAAAGTGATGAATAAATGACCAACAATTTTTACCTAGTCATATTATTAACTAATAGGGATAGATCCATGGATATTCCAACATAAGATCTACACAGACTCCTCCATCAAATCAAAAAATCAATTATAGTGGAGGTTGAATCCAAACTTTAAGCAAGTTTTTAAGGACAAAATTGAACAACTTCTTAAGGTAAGATTCATTTAACTTGTTGCAAACAATGAGTGGGTTATTCCACTCATCATTGTTTCAAGGAAAGGAGGTAAATGGAGGGTCTACATGGACTACAGGCTATTAAATATGGAAAATTTCAAAGATCATTTTCGATTTTATATAAATGGTAAATGGAGGGTCTTCATATGTTTTTCATTTTATTAAATATTTAATTGACTATTTTATATATTTTTTCTTTTTGATTGGTCATGGTTGTGTCAGCCCTAATATTGGGTCCCAAGAATACAACACTTGGGTGCATAGTTGGGACATAGTTTTAGTTTCAAATTTTAATTAACTTTTTCATAGATTGTTGATTCCTAGTTTTGTTATTTCCAGTGCATGCTCACAATGTAATGTTTGTAATTGTACAACATTCTTATTTGAGTGTGACATACTTAGACATGTTACATGAATAGAAATAAAGCTTAAGATTACTTCCATCATTGTAGCATCCACTTAGATTTATTGTTGCTTTAATTATTTAGTCATTTAATTGTTTAATGTTTTCTTTAGTTAATGTTTCTATTTATTGCTATTTACTATTCTTGTCATTAAGTGAAATGAGTATGACTAATTGTAAGAATTTAAGTATAATTACTTGGTAAGCCAGTAGTGTATTATTTGGCAAGCCTAGTGATGTATGCTTGGCAACCCCAACAGTAGTTATACAAAGTCCAAGGCATGTGCGGATGGTTAGGGACATATACTCATCACACATGGGCTAGTTTAGAATTTAGTTTTCACTATTTATTAGATTAATTAATTTATCTCTTTATTTTCATTAGAAGCAACATAGGATTAGGCAACATCAATCATATGCCTCACTTTGGACCAAACCATACATGACAAAGCTACCACTAGTCCAAGTGGGAAGATAGCAAACTATGATCAAAGCATAACGAATTAGACACACAACTAGTCACATCCACAGAATTTGATTAGATCATGAGTGAATGCTTGTGATTCATATGGTTAGGCATAGGGGTACCTCATTGCTCATCACTTTCCTTTTCTTCCTTTATTTGTTAATTTACCTTGTTTAATTTTATAGGAAATATTTGATATTGCTATTACTACTATTGATACTGGAAGTTATATAATTCAATTATTAATGTTACAATTGATTTAATAAATGGGTAAATTTTTTAATCTTTGGATTATGACCTCCATTAGCAAATTTTCAATTTTCTCATGGTAGCAAGCAATGGGTCCATGACATCTATCCATTTCTTCTATTCCATAGAGGCTCTACATCTTGGGAGTATGAGATCCTTCCATATTACAACTAAAAATAACCAATAATCTTGCTATCCAACTAACTTAGAACAAATCAAGAAGGAATTAAAAAGGGTGTGATCTTAAGGAAATTTGTCATATCCTCTTCTCAAATCCTTGCTTGAGTTTTATGATTTTTCTTCATTGGTATATCACCACTTTACCTATTGACCATTAAAGTACATCTTTGCATGGTGAGGTTTCTGTAAAAAAAAAAAAAAGAGCATAGCAATTCAAAGCATACCCCTTAGACATAATAATGGGATACAAGTACTAGTTATGAGGCTAGAAAGACATGTTTCCCATGCTTGAAGGCATCCTTCTAACTAAGACTCTTTCTATTTTATTGCTTCTCCTTTCTCTTTCTCTTGGAGTGGTTGATGTTCTTTGGGAATTGCCATGAACTCTTGCTAGTTGAAGGGAAAGGCTACTTCAATGCAAAGTCACTATAAGTGAAATGGACTTGGTCTTGATTGAGGATGAGACTGTATTAGATCATATTAATTACAAAATTCACAAGGATCTCATTTGTCCTAGATTTAGATCACATACCCATCATTTTATCTCTTCCATCATCCTTAACTCATATCATACCACCTCACTACCTCCTATCATGGTTAACTAATGCATTTGTTATGATGATCTCATAATCCTAAGATAGTTACTCCACTAGATATGAGTTTTAACTTGAAATAACCATTAATCATCCTTAGTACCTATGGATACCTTGAGATAAGGACATGTAAGGGAAGGATCCACTTACATTTTCTTTGGTATCCCTCACATTAAAATTCCTATCCCTTGGTCATTGTCTAATTAATCCTAGCATCATGCTTTTATACATCTAGTTTTGCTCTATTTTGAAATTTCCAATAAATTTGAATCTGCTCAAACCTCTTTTCTTAAGGTAATATTACCCTCTTCTATGTTGTTGTTGTGGACCATTAAACTTAGAAGGGGGTGCATGAATAAGTTTTCCAAATTAAAATTCTTTGAGACAAAGCACACACATAAAATTTAACATGATTACCCAACTTGGGTAGTCCACAATCAAAGGGTAGTTCACAAGCACACCTCCAAAATTTGTTACTCTCAAATGTGGTTTGAAGTGTACCACATCCTGTACAATATCTAAGCTCTTCAATGGAGTGATTCGACACTATGAATCCACTTAACCCTGCAAGGTCCTGACAAGCTTAGAATGTGATTTCCAAGATCCCACAACCTTTACAACTTTAGCTCCACTCCAAAGTATTGTGGTGCTATACCAACACTCAAACCCTTAGGTTCTTAACAAGCTCAAGCAAGATCCCTTTCTACAAGAAGAACATCAATCCTATAGGGCAACAATAGAAAAAAACAATCATAGGGAAAGAATGCAACTAAGTTTGTTGATCCTTGCACTTTGAGGTATAGCTTACTTTGATTAATTACAACAAACAAAAGATTGTACAATGAGGAGAAACAATGATTACAATAATTGCTTGATGAATACAATGAAAGTACAAAATTCTTCATAATTCCCAATGAGAATGAAGTCTTCTTATGGGAAATATGTTTCCAAAATTAGCTTGGAATATGTGCAATGGCTAGTTAACAGTTACTAGAGACATCTTCTTTGAGACTAAGATGCCTTTCTACATTAGACCTTCATTTTGTAAATATGTCTTCTTCTGGTGAAAGATGTCTTTCTCTTCAAAAATATGTCTTGTGTTTTCCAAAGGCATCTTCTCTTATGCTACCTTCAAATCTGCCAAGACATCTTCCTTTTCTTGGAGACATCTTTACTTGATAGTAGACATCTATTGTTTTTGCAAGACATCTTCTTTGAAAATAATCCTCCAAGGCTAAGGATTCCTTTTGATCTTTGAGATGAGCTTTAAAGTCTTTGTCCCTTGTCTAGGATCTTTGAATTCGTGCATGTTTGCTTGAGACCTTGTAGATGACCTTCTCCTTCGAGCTATCCTTTTATCTAAACTAGTTCATTCCTTGTCATCAATGTAGGTTTCATCTTGGTTTCTAAGATCTTCATCTTAAAATTACATTAAAGGTATCATCTCATCTTCTTCTAGTGTTTCCAATGTACTTTGTCCTACAATCATAATAGCAACACAAATATTCTTATACTCAATTTTTCTTAATGTTTTAACATACCTAAAGGTTAACAATTTGTATCCTTCTACATCTTTCTAGCTTTCATTGGGCTCTTGTTTCATTCCAAAATTTATCTGAAATTCCTCTATTTGAATGCAAAATCAAGCCTCACATGGCTACATTAAGACATCCCCATCGATGCAATGGGCTTATTCAACATAGCCTCATTGATGCATCCCCATTAATGTAGTGAAAAAATAGTATAAATACATGTAATACTTTATTCATTTTTCATCATTTTACAAATGAGAAAGAAGAATTTTTAAAATTATTTAGAGACCAAGCATAACTCTTCAGTTGCTATCCCAATTTCACCCGTTTTTTGATCCTCGTGCTACTAGAGGTAAGCACTACATTGTGGGGGACATAAACCTTTGGCTTTTGGTAGAAATTATTTTAAAAGTTTTCTAACTCTGCATAATCAACCCATTAAAATAATGTTAAAATCAACCATCATAAAGGATTAAGACCATCACATGAACTTTGATAGTTAAAAATAAAATAATGTTAAAATAATCCAACTAGCCAATATCACAAAGAAAGTATTGAAATTACCAACTCTTAACACCCAGAAATGAAACATTACTTGATATAAGGAAATGGTATTAAAACAACTAAGGGTTATAAAGTAAAAAAAATAATCATGGGTTATGTTTGTGATCTCAATTGGTACAAAAATGAGGATCATATCTGGGAGGACCTTAATAACACAAGGAGAAGCAACCTAAAGGAGGAAGTAGCTAGAGAAAACAACCACAATAGCCCCAAGAACAAGAACCTAAAGTGACTCATGTAATAGGTCCCTTTTGGGCGGAGCTTGAAGTGAAATCTATTTGACAAATTCCCACTATGAAAACTAGCCAATCTAGGCAACATGAGGTGCCTAGGCCAAGGCCTAGCCTAGAGGTTACCCTCACAAAGGCCTATTTAGAAAAGATCAAAACTAAGGAGGTCCAAAGTTCTATCCTCTAGAAGTTTAACTTTAAAATCTTATTGGAGTTGGCATCGAAGGAGGTCTGAACATAATTGCAAGGTTCTCACATGTAGTCCATTCTCTCCAATTGTGGAGAATCATATATGGGGGAGCCTTGCCTTTTCTAGAACAATTGACAAGGAGATGCATTGGTAATGATTAAAGATATAAAAATATCTTACTTAGATGAGGCCTTTGTAGAGGCCCTTGGGTTGCTAAAAACTAAGGCCAAATTGGTTGAAATTTTGATGCAAGTAAACCTAGAAGCAAAAAAAAAGAAAGAGTAGGTGCAATAATGCTATGAGGTAGATTATAGGAAGTATGGTGCTCTTACCAAGGAAAATAGAGCTCATACTTCAAAATTTTAGCCCATAATCTAAATTCAATGGTAAGGCCTAGTAAAGTCACTACTTTCTCTACCCAAGCATGCACTACTCTAAGCAGGAAGTTTCTAGTTAACGTTCTCTAGCTCATTTTTCTAGAGATAGAGAAATGGTTCAAGGAAAATGTGAAAGGAAGAAAGACCCTCCTCTTTCCATGACTTATCTACAAATTGTGCAAAAGGAAACGAATATCTCATTACGCAAATAATATGATCTATCATGCTTCTATCACATCCTAGCAAAAAATGATGAAGGAGAAGGTAGCAGCCAAGTTGCAAGAACAGGAGCATCCTCCTCCACCACCACCTACAACTCTAGAGACTACACTAGAGATTCTTGTAGCTACTGAACAACTAAGGAAACTTAGGGACTAGAAGCTATAGCAATAACAAATTTCTATAGGTGGTGAAGAACCATTCATCTACTACCTAGCCATGAGCCACTTAAATGAGGTTGTAAGGAACATTAGCTATTTGGATAGTGAGACTGCCCTATTGTTCCTAGCTCAAAGAAATAGGCATCCATAAGGCCCAATTGAAGTTCTCAAGAGGTCATAGTGTCCATTCTTGGATAAACATTTCTTAAAATTTCAAGAAATTTTGTGACCCTCCGTATCATATTGAAGGGAGATTAGGGGGTAATCATCCTATTCATGCAATGTAAATGCTAGGAGACAGTGGCAAAGGTGGTGGCTAATAGGATTGCTGAAGCCCTAAATGCTCCTATAGTGATAGTACTTGACATTTCTGCAATCGTGCACATATTTATGCATCCACAAGAGTAACGAGTGACTAAATGAGTGCTACCCAATATGAGAAAATATTGGAAAGATTGGTTAAAGCTAGCCAACCACTTCTAGATATCTTCAATCTTCTACATGATATTACAACAAACAAGTCACAATTTCTTGAGATAAGAAGCAAATTACTAATCACCAATGTACAACTTAAGGAGGTCACAATAGCTAAGTGGTGGTTGGTTGTTGAAGTTTCTAAATTACAAGCCCATATCTTTGACCCTATGATTTTCAAACCTTATCTTATTAGGAATGAAGCTTTTCAATAACCTCAATAAAGAATTTAAGAAGTTGAGAATGTAAAGGAGGCCATGATGTTTNTCTTGTATTAGCAAGAGAAATCTTACCTATGTCGAGGATGTTCTAAAAAGACACCTTTTCAAGCTTGTAAACACCTTGTATGGTCAAGGAAAGTTCTGAGTTGGAAGCTCTAAAATAGTACCTAGAGGTGAAGGCTTATGTGGCTCTAATGATCCCTTGTCTTATCTTGGTTCTACTAGAGGTTGAGGTTGACATGTTGCTACCACTACCACTAGAAGCTTGAAACCATCTAGATGCACATTCATTTTCTTCTCTTTACCCCATGGGTCATAAATGCTTCACACAGCTTCGCTAATATGGGCTGGTGTAGGAATATCCCATAGGCATATCATTGAAGGAAATGATTCCTTCATGTTAACAAACCAGGCTACAAAGCTTTACGTTCTTTGTCAAATGTCCTTACAAGGTTTAGTAGCTCCTGGTAGCCATTCATCCACTTGGCCAGGTTCTTAGCGATAGATTGTTGATTAGTGAATCTACTCTTCAGAACTTTAAGATTCACGTTGGATGTCTCTAACTTCTATTTTTCCTCCTTTTGGAGTGTGAATTCTATTATAAAGGAGGTAGGAACTACTCACTTGCTTTTCCAATTCTTTCCTTGGCCTCCCTACCATTAGCATTGTTAAGTTTACGTAATGAAGGTCNGTGTGAAGCATTTATGACCCATGGGGTAAAGAGAAGAAAATGAATGTGCATCTAGATGGTTTCAAGCTTCTAGTGGTAGTGGTAGCAACATGTCAACCTCAACCTCTAGTAGAACCAAGATAAGACAAGGGATCATTAGAGCCACATAAGCCTTCACCTCTAGGTACTATTTTAGAGCTTCCAACTCAGAACTTTCCTTGACCATACAAGGTGTTTACAAGCTTGAAAAGGTGTCTTTTTAGAACATCCTCGACATAGGTAAGATTTCTCTTGCTAATACAAGATGCCTCCTTTTGGGGTGAGATGTCTTTCCAAAGATATCTTCTATTTGGGAAACGTGTATTTGGCTAGGATAAGACATCTTCATGTCAAGAAAGACATCTCTTAGCCACTTAGTACATCTTGTGTGCACATTTGGCTCTCAGTCTAGCCATCTCTTTGATCACTAAGACATGTTCCTAGCTTCTAAAACCTACAATTGACCACTTGTAGGGATGAAAAGTGGTTAGGAAGAGGTGTCCCTATACCAATTAAGCTATTCAATATTATTTATATTTTTCATAAAGTTGATGAGAAAATTATTAATCTTCTTAGTTCCATTAAGGATATGGAAACTATTTCTACCTCATTTTATTTTCACACACATTTAATTGTCAAAATTAATCTTCTTACCTATAAAATGAAAATTTTTTTGCAAGCAAGTAGAAAGAGTTACATTCACTCAATTATATATTGTAATCTTTCTAACTCTTGTAATTTTTATCATCATGAAGAACATTTATTTAATGTTTAATATTTTTTATTTAAAATAAAAGATACTAAGGAAAATATAAAAAGTGTTGATAGTAATGATGAAAAACCATATGAAGCTTAAATAATGAAAATTCAAGTCAATGTTAGTGACATGATTGATCAAATGGTAATAAAAAAAATGAGAGAAGATACAAGTTTCTATGAATACTTTTATTATAGAAAGTATTAATATGTCAAAAAAACCAATGTGTAAGGA
This sequence comes from Gnetum montanum, assembly GCA_015680685.1. Lineage (NCBI taxonomy): Eukaryota > Viridiplantae > Streptophyta > Gnetopsida > Gnetales > Gnetaceae > Gnetum > Gnetum montanum. The sequence goes on along the minus strand of MNCI01032459.1, from coordinate 107,032 downwards.
AAATTTTTCCTTATTTAAAAGAGTAGTTAAATATTGTATTAAAAGTACTATAGAAATTCCAAAAATTCTTTACGTAAGGTAAATCATGATGGACAATATATGTGAGAATATACTTTTATACCTTTGTCTCCTACACAAGTTAATATTTTTTCAAAGCTTTCTATCATTGAATCAAATTCTTTTGCTATTTTATATTTTAGTACAAATATGGAAATTTATGCTAGGGCTAGGACTATCCTTTCTAGTAATAATTAAATTTTCTCTCTTGATTTTTTAAAGAATATAGTGTAAGGATGTACACTTGAGTAGACATCCCTAAAATTAGAAATTCTTTTCTTTCCATGTTGTTTTCTCTGCTTTCTACTAAGTGATTAGCATGTGATGTACTATAATTTTTTTTCTTTTTATTAATAATTTTTTAATGGTTCGACACCTCCTAGAAGAGTAGTTAATCATGATTTCTATGTGATCATAGAAAATCCCCTTTCCTTTTTCAAAGCCTTAGCCCTCAAGTATGAGAATATATGGTTGCCTTGTAAACAATGGAGCAAAGTGAATTTCTCTCCACTTAAGAATTTGTTGCCATGTAGGTCAGTTAGCATGATGCCATCTTATCTAGAATTAAAGGCACTTACATAAGGATTGAACTGCACCATGGACAAAGTTTCTATAAGGACCTTGTAAAAATGATCTCTCACATATTTGTAGAAATAACTTCTCAAATCACACATATTAAGCATATGATGTGTGGTCACAAATAGTATTTGAAACAATATAACCTTTTGATGGATTGACAATTACAAAATGAAGGGACACAAACCTCTAATAAAATACAAACTTAGCCTATCAACCATGATTAGAATCGATATAGATATAGGTAAATCAAGATAAACTTAGTAATAAATTCAATTAAACATAGGTGATATGGATAAGATCCAAGTAGTGAAAGTATGTTTAGACTAGAAGAAAAAGCATAAGATAAATAACAAATGATAAACTAATATTTGGAAAAAGGATTTGGATTTTCCCTTCACAATGAATAGAGGATGCTTTATTAGATAAACTAACAAAGTTTGCCTCAAAGGGTGAGCAAAGAGCAATAATGGTTAGGATACAAATGAGAATTTTAAATTAATAATTAGGACTCATTTTATGAATAGAAAAAGGATTTCAATGATGAATTTTGACCTCTTACAAGTTCATAGATGAATGGAAAGTTTGTTGGCATTATTTAGAGCTAATTTGGGGGGTCAAACAGGGTTTGTTCTAGGTGTTGTGCATGTTGGAAAATGATGTAGTGATGATGGCATTAGTGTGCTTATGTGTGCCGCTAGTGATAGAAGTGTTTGAACCAAGTTGACAAATTATAGGTGATGTTGGGATGGCCTTGTAGCATGCAAGAAATCCAATAACATAGAAGCCAATGCTCTAGGTCTCTCAAAACTTGAAAAAGAACATTCAAATATTAAAAATGAATCTTAAATTGATGTTGGAACCTATTATTTATAGGCCTAAGGTTTCCTAAAATACATGGGATCTAGACCTAGAAACTCAAATTTCACTCTTGGAAAGCTAGGGTCATGTGCTAAACGTGATGTAATGTGGGAGTTACCTTGTGCGTATGCTGAAGGTGATGCATGAAATTGACATTGGTGTGTGCATATCCACATGGACATGTGTTGAATATGATGCATGACATTTATGCTAGCATGTTTGTGTCCATGTTAGTGAATGGTCAGTGATACTTTGTACCCTTGTTTTAAGCATCTTGATTTACTATTGATGTTGGAATTAATTCCTGCCATCATGTAGATGGTTAAGACTAAAGATTAAAAGGTTGTAAGAAATTGAGGTGATGCTAGGATGTGAAATATTAAAGGTTTTTCTATTAGTGACATTGAGCATTAATGTTAATGTTGATGCCAACTTCACTAAATCATCAATGGGACTTTTGACTACAATTTTGACCTTTTAGAGCCACTATTGATACTATTATTGATGCTTGCCATCATGGACATGGTCAAGGCTGAGTGTTGGAAGGTTGCTAGGACCTAAGATGTGATCCTGAAATGAATTTTTGGGATATCATCTATAAGCAACAATGACACCAATGTCAATGTCACCTAGGCCAAACATACAAGTTTGGGCCATCTAAGGCCTTTGAAGTTACTTAAAATGATGTTCAAGTTTTTGAAGGTGATGTGGACGAATCATAAAAGGATAAATGAAGTCAAAATTATTCTTGAAAGATGTGTTCTTGGGGTTGGAGATGAAGGTGACATTGAAAGGTAACACTAATGGTAGGTCATACTAACACTAGCATCACCTAGTCATGACCCTGGAGAAATGAATTAATTTGAGCCTTTTAAAGCTATCGAAAGTGCTAAGACTTATGGCTATCATCTTGGAAATGGTTAGGAGCCACTATTAGAAGCTTGTAAGACCCTAAAATGCATCTAAAAGTGATGATTTCGGTGTTTGTGTAAGTGAAGGATATTTGACAATGTCAAACTTACACTTGTTGAGGTTGTTGAAGCACTAAGAAAGGGAGTACAACAATAGCTAATGAGCTAGACTTGTGTTGAATTCCTATCTTAAGAATGAAGTGCACTATGGATAAAGTTTTCTAACTATAAAATATAAAATTATAAATATAATAAATAAATAAAGCAAAAGAGAACCATGTTCATTAGTAGTATAATAAATTCTTAAGTATGATGGGATCTGATAATGATCCTACCCTATCCTTCCATTCCCCATTATTTCACTTTTTATTTAAAAATATTTTGTGTGTCTTCATCCCTTTCTTATTTTGTCTTCCTTTATATTATTTTTTCTTATTCTTTTCCAACATCACTTTTACTTATTAAAAAAATCTATGAAAAAAATCTGAAAGTTATGGCTATACTATTGTTGATGCATAAGTTTGGATTGTGGGCAACACTCTTTGAAAACACATTTTAAGAGACTATTTCTTGGGGTCTCTCCCATATGGGTATGGAAACCTAGGAAGAGTCTCAACTGGTTTAGTTCAATGTAGTGCTTTAAATGTAATATAACTAAGCCTCAGATTATTGAGGTGAAAATAATCTCTAAGGTTACTTTGCTGACAAGCATAAAAAACGAGGCCAATTAATTTAAGAGGGAAAAATCAATCTAATAATGTGAAATTAAAGATTTAGATTATACGATAATAGTTTTAATTTAGTTTTGAAATATCAATGGATCTAATAGCTAAACTAAAAGTTTAGAATAGCCAACACTTTAAACAAATAAAATACATTTTTATTTAGAAAGAAAGATTTTAAAACTAATAATTGATTAGAATAAAACACAAAAAAGTTCTATATTGTAACAAAAATAGTTTTCAAAGTGAAGTATTAAGTAACATGTGATCAAACATGGTATAAATGATAGCAAAAATAAAATAGAAAACACTACTTATATATTGACTGGAAACTTTTGAATTTAATTCTAGTAAAGAATCTCATTAACAACATTTAAATAACAATTAATAGTCAAAATAGCATAGGGCTCATACAATTCACACAATGATAAAAAAAATCATGAAACTAAAGCTAGAAATCATTTATCTCCAAATTGAGCTACAAATTTTATTAACCAAATGAATAATCTTCTACACAAGCTTGCTTGCCCATATCCCTAAATGTACACCTCCTTTAGCAAATTTTTGAAACTTGGTCTTTTGACCAAGATCTTGTTTGAAGTAGTGCTTGATCTCAATATAATCTTCCTCTTTCCTTTGAATTAGTACATATCAAAAGTTAAAAGAAGGACGTTCAAGCTTAACACATAAAGCCTGTGGGTTCAAGAGATTTTTGTCTTTCCCTCTACCTCCTCTCTTCCTTGTTTTCCCCTTTTCTTCTATTCTAGGCTCCTTTTATAATTGGGACTAGGATTTTCCCAACTATTTGTCTTTTGTGTTCATGTTCTTCTTCATCTTCTCTTGTCTTGCATATATAAAATGAACTAAATAGCATCATTGTTCACAAAAGAAAGATGTGGAACACTAAAGTTTGATTAATTATTTTGCAATGGAAATAATGTTCTAAAACTAATGCTAGGAATACTAAAAGTTTTCAAGTGGCTAATGCACTATTTTTTTATTATCTTCATAATATTTTTTATTATTACTCTTTTAAACAAAGGAAAAGTTAAAGTATAGTATGCTTTTTTTTGTTAACATATCAATAATACAACTAAAGATATAGGAATAAGAATAAATTCTAGCAAAAATAAACATTAGTAATGAAATAATATCTAAAATAACAAACTTACACTCAATCTTTTGGCATAGAAATTACATCAAGTCCTTGTATACCTCCTCATAAACAAATGAAAAACATTAATAATAAGAACATCCTTAAACATGGTTTCTGTGTATGGAAGCATAATACTATGTCATGAAACTACAAACATGATCAAAAGCAAACCTCCAACCATTGTTATGGACTATTGTATCTTTTTTATTTCTTAGTGAGTTTTGTAGTTTGATCATCTTTTAACCTTCATAATTGGGAAGACTATTAATGTCTACCACAATGTACTCAGTCGTGCCTAATATTACCTCATTGTATTTCTCATTGGTTGTTAGAATAGAAAGATCTTCAAGGACAACATATTCCAAATGTTATTTCTAATGACTTTGACGAAGGTAGGGCCACCAGCGAGAGCATCTTCTTTTCTAATGATCGCCAGTATAAAACATGGTCATTCTTGTAGCCTTCCTGCCACAGTAAACTTGAAAGCATCTACGTTACTTAGGAGAAATAAAAAAATGGACCACTAAATCAAATTGCAAACACACACAAATACAGAGAATGTAGATAAAGGGGCAACGACAGGAAAATGATTTGTGTAGCAAGAAAAAGTGTGAGGGAAATGAAGCCCTACCAGAAATGTAAATATAAGGGAAAAAAGTCTTAACTAAAATAAGGAAGTAACAGAAATCTCCTACGCCTCGCTACCACCAACTCCTCATTACAGTGTTGTGCAGCATGGTAAACCCATGCGGAAGCACCGTTGAGCTCAGCCTTACTGCATTCACGATTTTTGTCATTGTTGTTTACACAGTCTTTCAAAATTGAAAGAAACCAGAATCGAAATTCATGTTTGGCAAATCATAGGGAAAGCATCTTATTTCCATTGTATCCATCACCCATAGCCATTCTTGCTCGAAACCTCTTATATGCAACGTGGTGTTATGCATGTTAGGAAAACCATAAACCTATCCACAAGTTTTTATGGGTCATTTCATGTAATTCACCATGTACATTCTATGACTATCTTGACCATGTTTGGGACTCAGAGATATATTTAAATAACACAAAAAATATTTTACGTGTAAACCAACCTGCATAGAACAGTGGTGCACAATTACAATAGTAAGTGCAAAGTTAAGTGTTTGATTCCTTAATTTTACAAATCTTGTACCTATTATCACATATACTTCAAACCTTTTAAAACTAGAGCACTTTGTATAGGTTTATGGTTTGCCTCCATGTTATCCGTTACTCATGCATAAACAGTTACTCATGCATTTTGTTTATGCATGTCGCTTACACACTACCAATTGGAATTTATTAATTCCCATGATTCCCAGAATATTGGTAAACCATTTTCTTACCCCCATAATTCAAACAAATATTATCCTTGACCAATAACTCCAATTTATAATTTGAAGTTACTATTAATATGATAAGTTGGCTGGCAAATTTAACATGCATATATCTCACGAACATGCATAATCAGTTACTCATGCATTTTGTTTATGCATGTAGGTTACACACTACCAATTGGAATTTATTAATTCCCATGATTCCCAGAATATTGGTAAACCATTTTCTTACCCCCATAATTTAAATAAATATTATCCTTGACTAATAACTCCAATTTATAATTTGAAGTTACTATTAATGTGATAAGTTGGCTACCAAATTTAGCATGCATATATCTCAGGAACCATCCTAAGTTTTTTTAAAAATATTTTGATTGGTAATATAAACCTATTTTTTGATTCCTTAATTTTACAAATCTTGTACCTATTATCACATATACTTCAAACCTTTTAAAACTAGAGCACTTTGTATAGGTTTATGGTTTGCCTCCATGTTATCCGTTACTCATGCATAAATAGTTACTCATGCATTTTGTTTATGCTAACTGTTTATGCATGTCGCTTACACACTACCAATTGGAATTTATTAATTCCCATGATTTCCAGAATATTGGTAAATCATTTTCTTACCCCCATAATTCAAACAAATATTATCCTTGACCAATAACTCCAATTTATAATTTGAAGTTACTATTAATATGATAAGTTGGCTGGCAAATTTAACATGCATATATCTCAGGAACACACGCATAAACAATTACTCATGCATTTTGTTTATGCATGTAGCTTACACACTACCAATTGGAATTTATTAATTCCCATGATTCCCAGAATATTGGTAAACCATTTTCTTACCCCCATAATTCAAATAAATATTATCCTTGACCAATAACTCCAATTTATAATTTGAAGTTACTATTAATGTGATAAGTTGGCTACCACATTTAGCATGCATATATCTCAGGAACCTTCCTAAGTTTTTTTAAAAAATATTTTGATTGGTAATATAAACCTATTTTTAATTAAACAGTATATTCCTTAGTGAAAGTTTATATCTTTAAAATTAATCTTTTCACTGTTATTTATGAATTATAATAATAATAAATATTAATATATATAAGTAATAACCAAAGATCTAAAAAGTGATTCTTAAATGTAACCCAAATCTTAGAAGCTCTAACTTGTGGTTGATGACCATGAAACATAAGCCTAGGCCCCTACGATATAAAACATTATAACTTATGATCCTATGTCAAGCATGGGAAAGTTGATGTGGACAACTATGATCTTAATGAAATATGTCTTCTTCAAAAATGTTACCATAAATTCCATTCTCTAGGTTGTTCTTATACTAATGGCTATTATATTAACAATAATTTGGATTTGGATCTTAATTATAAATCATATTCTATAATATTTATAAAGATCATATTCAATCAAGAGCTTTTTGGTATGGGTCCATTTTTGCATTACTGGAGGGTTTTTTTCTCTCGTTAATGACCTTGGCCTTGTAACTATTGCAAAAAAAAATAGGCAAATAAAGGAAACATGATTGTTTAAAAGGCGGTATATTTAGGTTAAGGATATCAAAAAAACCTTATCTAAAGATATCAAAAAACATGTTTCATTGCAAAACATCGGTAGACTAATCATAAAGTGTGTATCATAGGGGGTTTGGTAGACTGATCATAAAGTGTGTAGCTTTCCTACTCATTGTTGTAGATTGGTACATTGGTCATAAGATATGCATCATAGAAAGTTTGATAGATGGTTCATAAAGTGTATAGCTTTCTTACTCATTGCAAGAGGTTAAAGATTGGTTTAGGTTGGTAGATTATTCATAAAGTGTACAACATTATTACTCATTGCAGGAGGTTGGAGAATGATGATTGGTAGATTGATCATTAAATATGCATCACAAAAGGTGCAACTTTCCTATTCATCATAGAAGGTTTTTTGAGGTTCATGAATTGGTCATAAAGTGTGCAACTTTCCTACTCATTAAAGGACATTAGTGGATGTTTGTAGGTTGGTCATAAAGCTTACAAATTTCCCCCTTTTAAGTATTTTAACACATAATGAAAATGAATTATAGTATTCCTTCTTGTTGAAGGAGGTTTGTAGACTAGTTGTCTGACTTTATGTATTTTTGACCAAGTGAGAACAAGTTATCGTATTACAATTATGTTGAAAACTATATCGCTACAATTTTAGAACAAGTTATAGTATTGTGGTTATGTTGAAAAATATAATGGTATGAATTTAAGAAAATAAATATACATCTTTCAAAAAATAATAAATATGCATGTAGTTAAATAAGAAAATAAGTAAAACATGGTGTTGAAGAAAAATATTTGACAACTAGCAACATCCTTCAAAAATATGTTTTAAGAGACTATCCCCTAGGGCATCTCCCATATGGGTATAGAAACCTATGAATAGACTTAGCTGGTAGATTGTTATTATTAAACTAGTTAATATATAACTTAAAAATGGTAGTTGGTTCAAAATTCAGAAACACTTAGAGAAAGCATTATATGCATGTATGTCATAATATAAACTAAAATATACAGGAAATTAAAATTCTCTTTGAAATAAAGTCATGAAGTATAGGTAGTTGGAGTAGTTTAAGATGACCTTATCTCAAACTATTCATAAAATTAATAAAAAATGAGTAAATTAAATTCCAAAGCATTTTATTTAGTTAATAAAGGTTTATTAGTCCAAATTGAAAATGCAAAAAGAAACAAGTCTCATAGGCACATTGTAAGAGAATAAATTGTAAAAATACTAACAGTAAAATAAACCTTGGAGATTAAAGTGCTTAAAGTAAATTCCATGACATTAAAGGAAACAACCTAATAAGCATAAGTGGTACATACATAGTCTAAAAAAATTTCTAAAATATTGCAAGGCTAAAAACATGAAGAATATGTTTTAATGGAATAAAACTCTAACTATCAAAGACTAAAAAAAAGGAGTAACTAAGGCACTTAGCTCTACAACAAGCTTCTAATGCTTTCGCCTAGACTGACAGCTTCTTACATGGGCTTGCTTACTTGTACCTCTATGAGGTACACCTCTTTCCACAACTCTTTGTAATTAGCCTTCTTTTCCTCTAATAACAGTCAATTTAAGATTATGAAAAAAGGAACTAAATCTAAAGGAATGAAAGGTTCTAACTTCTTAGAAATTTCAAGGAATATCAAGTATAGATTAGACAAAGATGGAAAATTAAAATCGGATGAACTCCCCTCTAACGGCTCTAGAAGATTGTAGTCTTTCGCGAGTTTTTTGTCCTTGCTTTTACCTACCTATCCCTCTATTATTGGTATCTGCTACTTTTTGAAACTTTTCCCTTTCAAACTATTTTCCGCCCTTGGCCTAGCTCCCTCCATACTAAGATTGTATAAGTCATTACACAACTCTTCCATTTGCATTTCCTAGACAAGAGATGAAGCACAACTCCCTTAACAGGGACAAGGCAAGGTAGCATTCCAAAGCCCACCCTTTGGCAGTTGTCTTAGCTATGCATATTTCAAACACAATGTATGCAAACACCAAAGCTAGTCAAAAATCTATGGAAGCTTGTCATATAATGAGTTATACTAGATGGTGAGATCTTAAAGGTTGTTTGAAAGTCAATCCTTGTAGAATCCATTTGAAGATGACTTCACTATGGCAATCTTTAGAATTTACATAAATATAGTAGATGTAGCCTTGTTGTAGGGGAAACTCTAACCTTGAGCATCTTGCATCAATATCGTATATTTCTTTAAACACAATCACTTGGATCAGGATGGAAGGCATCTAGATTTAATAAACAAAGTGATAAGAATATAAGTAGCAAAGAAATTAAAATGTTCTTTACTAAGATAGAAGAAATAGTACAAGAAGAAAATAGTTCACCAATAAAATATTTTCCTTTGTAGTATAATAAAAAGCTAAACTAAACTATTATCTATAAGAATGCAAAGAGACACATACATTCATCCATTGATGACACTTCTGAAATCATATGCGTCAACTTAGTAGAAATATATATAAAAAATGGGGATGAAAGACTAAGCTGATACAACATGGCAAAATGACCTAACCTAAATCCAATTTCCCATAAAAATTTAAGCTTCTCTCTCACATAACATTTCATTTCAAAAACTACTCTATAATTGCAATGGGGGTAGTGGTGCAACAACAACAATAATAGCCATGATGTTCTAGGCCAATCTTTATAATTTTTGGTAGAGACTTGTCTTGTATCTCTTCATCTATTATCCTCCTGTCAACGGAGAACTAGCAAGAACATGATGCTAATTTAGGCTAGGATAAGGGTAAGGACGAAAAGAATATAAACAAAACCCATGGACAAATAAAGGATCACACACAAAAAATCTCAAGTACTCAAGACTTGTCAGCATGTTTTGCAAAGCACATGCCCATGTTGTTGTGCCTATAGAGGCAAAAAATAGAGCTAAACAATCTCTAGAGACATGGAAATCCTTAGAGACCTCCTTGATGATGGTAATAAATGTGGACCTCCTTGGATCCAAACTCATAAATTGCTAGAAGAAGAAGAAAAAGAAGCAGCTCAATCTTTTTTTTTCATTATAGTTTTGCCATGCATATCATTGTGCATGTCATTATGCTAAAATTGCTAATTGTGACATATTTTCCAAATGTTAGAGAAAGAAATAATCAACCCCAAGATTAGTTATCAAAAAATTTGATAGAGATACTATTTCCAAGATAGATTCTAATAGATGATGGTTCCAGGGAAAGTTGCAAAGACATTTGCAATAATTGAAATTTGGCTAATTTGAATAAGGAAACTGCCCATCCAAAAGTGGATAAAACATATATATCATTGTTGGACAAAGCTGAATAGGAAAAATAAATTATGAAACTATCCTCATAGACAAATCCTTATATGAATAAGTAGACGATGTGACTCACACAAATACCAAGCATGATAAAAAAACCACCTCATAAATCACACTAAGGTATATATTATTGTTGACTTAATATTTCTAATACTAATAGAAATTATTATTAAAAATAAACTATTAATTAAGGTTAAGCAAATATGTACCATTTATCACTACCCATGAGTTGATAGACTTCAAGAGTTGGTGATTGAGAAATCATAAGACTTGGCCCTAAAGGTCAAAAGCTTATGAGTCATGGCCTCCAAGTAGAGCATGGAAATGTTGAGATCAATATTTAGCCTCCAAACTTAAGTTGCATACAAATGCAAAGATACCAACACCAATAGAAATTTCAAAAGTGCAAGAAAAATAAAGGATTAAAATGATCAAAAAATGGATAGCTACAGTGAGGACTGATGTCAAATCCCATCACAATTAAGAAGTTATTACACTATTAATGAAGATGGTCTCTTTTTTAAAAAAAGAAAATTTTTCTCATGTTGCACTTTAATATTAATGTTGGAATTCCAATACAAGTCTATCTAATTAACTACATTGCTAATTAGTAGGGTTCCTTTGGAAACATTACTCATGGTGCCATTCAACCCTCATGCATGTGCCTTTAATTATGAACTAGATGGCCTCATAGTAGGTCTCCTTGGTGGTAAGGGTTTTCAAGTGGAGAGGAACTTATTTCACCCTATTGTTGATAGGATAACCATCGGTCATCACACTTGAGGGGTAGCGCTTATGTGAAGGATAAGAAAAAGGATTTTCTAAGGTCACCTAATGATTGTGGCTAACCATTCTCCAATCTCACATGTCTTGCATTCACATGAACATGATAATAACATGATAAGTTAGCATAAATGTCATTCTCCATAACCCAACATGACTAATAAAACCAATACCTTAAAAAAGATTCGGGAAAATTATAGAATTATAAAAATATAGCATATAAAGAATATTTTTAAACAATAGTAACATGATATAACCTTAGTAATATATAAAATATTTTACTTGTATTATTACTAAATGGTGTTATGATGACCCAATGCCCATTAACTCAAAAGATCATAATGATTATTAAAATTAGAGATAACATGCACATGTAGATCAAACCATCAGGCTAAGGAAAAAACAATGATAGACTAAACATGTGTGAGAAGAAGATAGAAATGCAAAGAAAATATCCAAATGCAACTATATACAAATAAAATGCATGAAATATAAGAAGAAAACATGTAACTAAGGATTAACCAAGTGTCCACAAGGGGTACCTAAGTAAAAATTCCTTAAATGAAATGCATTAAAATTTCTATATTTTTTGTTTCCTTGCAAATTAGCAAATTTATAAACATTGGGGCCAATGACACTTGTGATGAGTGGCGAGGTATACTTACACTCAACTATACGAATATGAGTGTTCACGCATGATCCGATCAAACTCCATGGATGGGCTAGTTGTGGTATCTAGATCATTACACATTGATCGTAGTTCAATGTATTTCCACCTAAACTAGTATTAGCTTTGTCACGTATGGTTTAGTCTAGAGTGAGGTGTATGATGTGGGCCTAAACTAGTGCTACTCCTAGGGGCAATGGAAAATAACTCTCTTTTAGCTAATAGGGAGTGGGAGAAGAGAATCTAAGCTAGCCTAAGTGTGATGAGCATCCATCCTCAATCATCTGTACACATCTTGAACCTTTTTTACTACTTCTAGGCTTACCAAGCATATATTACTTGAGCTCTCCTAGATACACTACTAGGTTACCAAGTAGTTACACTTCAATGTTCCTGATTAAGTCGTACTCATTCTGCATTGAAAAACAGGAATAGTAAATGATGGTAAAGAAATATTAACTAAGAAAATAATAAATAACAATAATAATTAACAATAACAACTAAATAATTAAAACTAAGTGAATGCTGCAATGATGGAGTAATCTTGATCTTTATTACCGATCATGTGCGTGTCCAAGTATGTCACACTCAAATAAAGGTTCCGTACAATTACAAGCATCACACTATGGGCATGCACTTGGAAAAATAGTCTAACTCTTATGGAAACAAACTGCAAGAGCTTCGCTACAATTAACTCTAAAGATGCCTAAGTGTGGTGGGTGCGCACTTATTTATAGCTAAAGACAAACTCTACGTAAACGAGGCCATGTTAACGCATGGATGGATGCATCGATGGGACCACGTCAACACGGCCACATCGATGGGGCCTCATCAACATGGCCTAGTTAACACAGGTCCGATATCGAGTGTCGGATAATAGGGGTTCGATATAAGGACTCATTAGATATCAAGGGTCCGATATCGGCACCTAGTTAACAAGGATTCGATATCAAGGGCCTGATATCAACACCTGACAAACCATGATTCATCATACACCCACGACTGAATAACAACTCATCCTTGAGTTAAAGAAAGTGAGAAATAAGCTTAATTGATTACACAGTGGATAGGTATGGGATTATTGATTGACTAGAAATTTGTTCATGTCACAATGTGGGATTGAACAAAATCAAAATTGGGACACAGACATAAAATTACAAAAATTTGTTAGAACTCATGTGCTTCCTGGTGGTGGTGGCTCCTCCATGGGTGCCTTTCCTTTGTCCTACACTTCAGGCTTCTAAGGTTGATATCATTGAAGAAGTGTCTGATGTTTCTTCTCTTCTATTCAAGGATTATGAGCCATCCATGTTGATGTTCCATTGTTTGATGAAGTCAAAAATTCCCATAGACACAACAGTTGTGGAAACACTTGATTGTCCTTATCATGCCCTACTGCAAATAGCTATTGTTCCTCTTCATAGGCTCGGGCCCTGACCTCTCCACCTTTTTCTTGGCCATATTGTGTAGTGACAGGAGTTTCCTTATGGATGCTGAATGATTGTGCCTCCTGCTCTGCATGTTCTTCATGAGGTCCTTAGCCTTTGCCTTCCCCTAGGTGTTTAGTTACACCTTGAGAAGGTCCTCCTTATGGTCCTCTTTTAGGGGTCATCTACAATCACACAAAGATCAACTGTTAGTAAGGTTATTGAAAGAAGTTCAATTATTTCATACCTTACTTATTGGCTTTCATAAATGTTGAATTCTTTGCTTAGTATGATTTTAGAGTTAGAAATTTTTTCAAGAAATTTTCCCTAAAAGTTTAATGTTAGACCTGATTTTCTTAGGTGACACATTAAAGGACATGTAATGGTTTTGAGGAACGTTTGATCAAATGATGACAAAGAAAATAATAGATTTGGCAATGAAGTACTCAGAGGATATAAAATGATGTGGTGGTGTGCAACAAGTACAAATTACAAAAGTCACGCAAGTGGATTATCCCCAAAGTAGGTTCCAACCTATAATTCCCTTGCGTAACCATACCTTAAAATGTCTATACATACTAGAAGGGTTAAATGTAATCCACACCAATTCCACAAAACACACACATGTAGATACCATCGTGATGAGGTATGAATTCAATGCTACACAAGACATGAGTCACAAACATATAAACAACGAGATGAGGTGAATTATAGAAGGGATTGCAAAGATTGGGACATGAGGTAGCTAACCCATGACACAATGAATCTTGAGTGTAGGGCATGATTAATGTGTCATTAACCCATCACTCCAAAATCAAGACCAAGCTCATTCCTTCGATCACTGACATCACATTGCTTCATCCAATGATGGAAAACTATAAGAGCACCATGATAGCAAAGCATACGATCACTTGGCGTTTCATCCAAGGGATGAGTGATTCTACTTTGTGGCACTCTTTTCTTTTTCTCCTGTGTCTTTTTTTCTTTTCTCGTCTTTTTCTCCTCTCTTTTTTTTCTTAATGAAGTACTTAATCTAGAGAAGCCGCCTACCTTTAGGCATTGGTGCATGTCTTTCCAATGGAACCCTGTAGAATAGCATTAGGTTCTTTATTGGGTGCCTTTAATACTCTTACTTCCATTTTCTATTAGATTTACAAGGATCTTAGTACAACCAAGCTGCATGATACCTCCCATAGATGTCACCAAAGAGAATCAAAAAGTCCCCTTGATGTTACACCCTAACCATTCCCTCTTAGTCCATCGTTCTTCGCTTTGGGTATAATGAGCACAAAATTACTTTAAGTTTTAATGATGTCAAGAATATCATCGTACCCAAAGTAGCACCTCTTATTAATAGGATGGTTGGGTTGATGTGGTGGGCTCGCTATCGAGATAGTTACTCACTTGAGACTTGATAACATAGAACAACACCTCAACCAATGAGTCACATGAGTGTTTTATTCATAGATGAGATTACCCGTAAAAAGATAAAAAGATAAAATAATAAATAAAAGGTAAAACAACAAATTGAAAGATAAAAAACTAAAAAACTAAAAACTCAAAACAAAAAATTGTAAAATTGAAGAAAAGGAAAAACATTTATTAATTCTGCTTGTTAGAATGGAGGATATCCCCCATAACTAAAATTTTGGGCATGGCTAGAATTACTAAATGGAAAATGCAGATCCATGCATGTTGGAAATATTAGAGTCTAGTCATGTCCAAACCACTAGGTGTCTTTTGATGTGGTGGCTAGAATGTCCCCAAAGTGAAGTGCACACACTTGATTAAAGTTGACATAGTGGGGAAAATTATAAGATGTGGTCATGTGATAAGGAGCTAACCCACTATGGCACCCATGATTGTAAGATAGTATGCAAGGATCAATATGTCCCCCTACGTGGTTATATTCATTGGACCGCATGGTAGTTGGAGTGTTCATTAGTGGCCCAGATAAGGTAATAGGAGGCATCGTGTTCGAGGGGAAGGATGCATCACAATGTTGGGCTTGTGCTGAGTTGGTGGATGTAGTGGGTTTAGCATCGTGTTGCTTCTTTCTATAGCCATGCCTAAAGAAAGGTTGCTTTTGAGTACTTCCACTGCTGTTGATAGTAGCAGCACAAGTAAGGCTCGTGGGTTGGCGTTGTGGTGCACAACCTTCTGGCACAGCTGGTGGTGATGTAGAAGGGGGTGAAGTATGAGAATATTGAGGTTGAGAAGAAGTGTAAGGCACATGAGGTGATGATCTTATTGGATAGGACATGGGTGATAGTACTTGGGAAAATGATAATGATGAGGTAAGGTAGAGGATGCTGATCCCATTGGAGAAACATGGTGTTGAACATAATAAGCATTTGTCGTTGGGGCATATGAAGGGCATGATCTAGTTGGTGGTGGCCTCCCCCACGACTGAGATTTTTGCCATTATGGTTGGACATAGTATTTTTGTACAAACTCTGGATGTAGCATTCCTCCCCAATGCTCATCTAAATGTGACAATATTGGGAATTGACCTTTGGGGTGATTGTACAAGAAAATATTACATTGATGCGTATGATTGGCAATTGAGTTCCTATCCTTATTTTCTTCAACCCTTCTTTCCAATTGTCTAGTGGTGTTTTGTCCTATCTCTTGGTTTGTCATGGTTGTATCTCTACTATTGTTAGCATATTCTCCATATTTTCCATGCACCCACTCTATCATCTTATTGATCTTTGCCTCAACTTCATCCAATGATTGTAGTATTGGCAAAGATGGTTCCACTTCCTTGCAATGAGTTGATTTCTCCTCTTTATAGTTATGAACCTTTCCTAATTTGATATTTTGGTCCCATTGAGAGCTTGCAACATTCTCCCATTTAGCCATTTCTCCTTCTTCTTTTGCTACCTGCTTAATAAGCTCTAAGGCCTAGGGAATTGTTTAACAATGCATAATATCTTTCTAAGGCCATGTCCAAGGGTCCATGTTGTGCTTGTTTTCACTCTTGGATTTGTCTCCTCAAGGCTGACACTCTTGCATAAGTTTGATATCTTTCATTGAAGAGTTCTACCATTATTGGCCAACGTTGAATTGATTTTGGTTTTAAAGACCTATACCATACTTTTGCTTGGCCAATGAGTGTCATAGGAAAGAGCTTAATTTTTTTCCACCCATTATCAATATTGTTCCATGTACAGGCATCGTAGAAGGCTTGTAAATGTTGTTGTAGATCTAAATCATAGCCTCCTAAAAACTTGGGAAATTTGTTTAAATCAGGCTGGGTAGACGGCTTTCTTTACGATGCCTGTAGGATATTCGAACAGCCTCTTGTATAGGCATTAGGCTCTTAGTGGCCAGTAGGGGTTCATTGTCACTAAGTAGGTTGTGAGCTTGTGAGTTGGGATGATGTTGTCCTTTTTCATGTTGGCGTTCTTGATTTTCTTTGTGAGCTTGATTTTTAGTTTTACATCGATCCCTTGAAAGATAGTCATCCATGTCACAATCTGAAATTGAAGGAGTAGAGGAAGAGAAGGAACTATAAAACCTGTTATGACTTTTGTAAGTCTTCTAATCATCCCCAAGTAAGTTTTTGTTAGTTATTGAAAAGGTCCTAAGCCTTACGAGCCCCCTCATTATATGAGATGTCCCATCCTCACTAGAGGTGCTAGAGTTGGATGACAAGAGTGCTTGAGTATTGTTGGGGTGCTCATGATCATAGGAGACCCTTGCATAGGATTGAGTACTCCTAACTTCATCTTCATCATCATATATTTCATTGGTTCTCCAATGAATTGCCTCACTAATTGTTGCATTATCATAGTCTTGTGAGAGAGACATTGTTGTGAATCGTGTGTGACTTAGTTGAAATTAATTTATTTTCTAAAAGATATATGATGAATACTTTCNGATATATCATGAATACTTTGTTACAGTGATCTTGTATGATATAACTAATCTAGATAACTAGAACTTTCCTCGGCACTAGTGTCAATGATGAGTGGCGAGGTACCCCTACACTCAATCATACGAATACGAGCGTTCACCCATGATCCGGTCAAACTCTATGAATGGCCTAGTTGTGGTATCTAGATCATTACACGTTGATTGCAATTCATTGTCTTCTCACCTAGACTAGTATTTTCTTTGTCACGTATGGTTTAGTCCAAAGTGAGGTGTATGATGTGGGCCTAAACTGGTGCTACTTCTAGGGGTAATGGAAAATAACTCTGTTTTAGCTAATAAGGAGTGGGAGAAGAGAATCTAAGCTAGCCTAAGTGTGATGAGCATCCATCCTCAATCATCCGTACACATCTTGGACCTCTTGTACTACTTCTAGGTTTACCAAGCATATATTACTTGAGCGCTCCTAGATACGCTACTAGGTTACCAAGTAGTTACACTTCAATGTTTGTGATTAAGCCATACTTATTCCACATTTAACAATAGGAATAGTAAATGATGGTAAAGAAATATTAACTAAGAAAACAATAAATAATAATAATAATTAAAAATAACAATTAAATAATTAAAACTAAGTGAATGTTGCAATGATGGAGTAATCTCGATCTTTATTGCTAATCATGTGCATGTCCAAGTACATCACACTCGAATAAAGGTTTCATACAATTACAAGCATCACACTGCGGGCATGCAATTGGGAAAATAGTCTAACTCTTGTAGAAACAAACTGCAAGAGCTTCTCTACAATTAACTCTAAAGATGCCTAAGTGTGGTGAGTGCATGCTTATTTATAGTTAAAGACAAACTCTGTGTAAACGAGGTCACATTAACGCATGGATGGATGCGTTGACAGGGCCTCATCAATGTAGCCTAGTTAATGCAGGTCTGATATTGGATGTTCGATAAGAGAGGTCCAATATTAGGACTCATCAGATATTAGGGGTCCAATAATAGGGGTTCGATAATAGGGGTCCAATATTAGCACCTAGTTAACAAGGGTTTGATATTAGCACCTGAAAATCCATGATTCATCAACCTATGACTTAATATGGGCCTAACTACATAGGAGAAAAATTATTTTGGGGACCTATTTAACAAAATTCCCTATCTTTCTTAACAACTAGATCATCTACTTTACAAACTTTAGTTGCATATTTCTTATTAAACCATATTTTCACAATTTTTTTATGATTAAATAGGTTTTCAATCACTTTGACCCTTTTAAATTCTAAATTTCAAATGTGATATGTATGTGAAATTAAAAATTCATTAGTTGGTAAATAATCTAAGTAAAAATTATATGTGGAAATCTACATATTTATTGGTAAATATTGTTTTTATCTATATACTAAATTATATAGTGTAGTTTTGATTAATTCTTTATAATGAATACTATTGGCCCATACTACCCATTTTAATTATTCATGTCATGTTCATGGATTTTGAATTATCATTCTCTTAATTTTGTATAATGTAATTTTATTAGATGACTTCGCTAAATCATTTCCTTTGGGATAATATTCAATGATACTTTTGACAATTATATTCTGTTCCTTAGCCAAATTTGTAAACTTTATGGATAGGAAGGCAGGTCCATTATCAACTACTAAAGCATAAAGATATCCATATCTAGAAATTATATTGTTTTCTAAAAATTGAATAACTTCACAAGATGTTGCAGTTTTAGTTACTTTGGCTTCTAGCTAATTTGTGTAATAATTAGTTACCATTAAGATAAATTTATGTTGATATGTTGATAATAGATTTATCACTTTTATAAAATCCAAAGTCCATTGTATAAATTGTCTAGATTCTATTATAGCTTGTAAAGAAGCTAAGCTTTTGAAATCTTTCCCTTTAAAATTTTGACATTGTATATAAGTTTTAACTAAGTTCTAAGTATTATTAAGCATAGTAGAACAATAGTAACTTGCTCTTATAATTTTATGTACTAATGAGTGATATCCTACATCTCCTTCATACAGTTGATTTAAAGTCTCATTAGCTTGTTCTTAGTCTAAACATTTAAGATATATTCCTTGGAAATTTTTACTAAACAACTCACCTATAATTAAAGTAAATTTACAATATTTAGATACTAAAATCTTTCTTTTATATCTAGGTAAGTCTGGAGGATCATGATGAAAGGCTAAATAAAACATAATATCTTCATAGCATGGATCTTATAATTAGTTAGGAGCAAATGAGATATCATTCTCCTCATCAATAAATAGTATGTAAAGTGATGTAGACTCTTCATCTTCAAATGTGTCATGTTTTTCTAAAGTTGAGGCTTTGGCTATTAACTTGGCAAGACTAGTTTCTCTAACTAACTTAGCAACTTTCCATTGAATATCAAACTCTTATAATTTCATAACACATTTAGCACATTTTTCATTAGGATCTTGTAATTTATCTAATGCAATAGTAGTTTAATCAAGAACAATAATAAAAAATTTAGCCTTTAGCAAATAGTAACAAAATTTCTTTAGAGCTTTAATGATAGCATACTGTTATTTCTCTATGAGTAAATATTTTAATTCTACATCTTTTAAAGGTGTAGACATGAAAGCTATAAGGCTTTCACCTTGATTAATGATATCTTGGATTAAGAAAGTGGTAATAGTAACATCACTAAAAAATGTGTATAAAAGGAAAACATTATCATACAAAGGAGAGGCTAAAATAGAAGCATCTATAATGACTTCTTTAATGGTAAGTAAACCATTTTTTCTTTCTTATATCTAATGCATATTACTGTCTTTCTTAAGTATCTCATTTAATGCTTTAATTAATTCAGCATAAATATGGATAACTCATCTAAAAATTTTAATTTTTCCAAAGAAATCCCTTAAATTGATCTTAGAAAAAGGGTAGTGTACCTCTAAAATAGCATTTACTTGCTTGAGATCAATCATAATTCCTTCTTTAGTAACTATGTGACCAAGAAATTTACCACTTTAAACACCAGAAATAGATTTCTTAGCATTCAAAGAGACTCCAAATCATCTACACCTTATAAAAATGTTTCTAAGGCCTCTTAGGTGAGTAACCTAATCTTTAGAGAAAATGGTCAAATCATCTAGATAAATAATAGTACATTTTTTATCAATCCTTCATAGGTTTTATCCATAGCCCTTTAGAAAGTAGAACCAACATTTATAAGACTGAAGGGAGTCTTAGTGAATTGAGAATTTTCCCATTATGTTATAAAGATAGTCTTATATTAGTCCTTATTAATTACTAAAATTTGATTATATACTAAACATCTGTCTAAAAATGAACACATCTATGTACAATTCATGATTTGTAAAAGCTCTTCCATAAGAGAAAGTGGGTAATTATCCTTAATACAAGAGGCGTTAAACATATGAAAATTAATACATAATAATAATTCACCATTTTAGTTCCTACGTAGCACTAAATTTGATATCCAAATCAAATGCCTCAAATGATAAATAATTTTAGATTCTAAAATTTTATGAATTTCTACCTTCATCAATGTTTCAATCTTAGGATTAACTAGTATAAGTTTTTTTCTAAATAATTTTTTTCAGGTTTAAAATGTATAGTATGCATCATTACAAGAGGATTAAAATTTTTAACATCCTCATAAGTCCAAGCTAACACATCATTAAATTCATTTTATAAATCATTTGAGTTTTGTTATCATGTGCATATAAGTGACCTCATACTTTAATAGGATGGTATCATCTTTTCTTTTGAATTTGAATAATTTTCATTTTAAATAGTGTTTGCCAATAAATATTTTTGGATATTTCTTTAGTTTTTTTATGTAAGCCATTAAATAAAGTGTTTCTAGTTGCTATTTCATGAGAGATTTCATTTAAAACTATGACATCTCTTGATATATCTTCTTCATTAATTTGAGAAAGCTTGGAACATTTATTATTAATTTCACCTTTGGAAGATAAAAATTCATAAATATGATTTTCATTATTAAAAACTTGGAAAGAAATGATGTTATCTAAAATAAAATAAAGACTTAAAATTTTCCATAATAATTTCAAAATCCCAAGCATTGTATTGAAATAGAATATCTAAAGTAGTGGCCATTTGAGCTAATGCATCAAGAACATAATTTTCTTTTCTAGGAATATGATCAATGAATATGTGATCAAAGTCCTTGAAAAGTTTAAGTATGAGAGCTTTATATGCTTTCATGATAGAATCTTTATCATCATAAATTCTATTAATTTGCTTTACTATAAGTTGAGAATCACTATAAATTTTATGTTTGGATAAGTTATAATATTGAGCCAACTTGATCCCATGTATAAGCGCTTCATACTCAACCATGTTGTTGGTCATTAGCTATGTAAAATTAATGGCTTTAAGGATAGGAGCTTCACTAAGAGGTATAAGTATTATTCCAACTCTAGATCCTTTCTTTGAAGAGGCCCCATCCACTCTTAATATTTAAGTGTTTAACTTAGTAAAATCTAAAAATTTATACCTTTGATCAATATAATAATGATCCTCATAAAATTTGGCTTATATTCTAATGATTCAATGCTTAGAATCTCATTTCTATTCTTGTCATTTTCTAGCAATGGAGGGTGACTAAAAAGAAAAGTTTTTCCATCATGTTAATGATAAGTTAGGGTATCTTCATATATTTCCTCAAATTCTCTAAAAGCTTGATAATATTGGGTGGAATATGTGTAAGAAATAGGGTTTAGTTTTGGCATTTCACTCGCAATCTCATTTATAACATATTCACCAAGTTCAACTTCAATAACTCCAATAAAAAGATTAATATTTTGATTTTCAAGTGGCTTACTTTATTGATTGAAGTTGGTAACCACATGTTTATAGAAAGGTTCTCATGGTATAATAATGTATTTAAATTTTTCTTTGATGGAAATTAATAATTCTAAAAAATATGATCTAAAAAGCCCCCAAACTAAGCTCTAAAAGTTCAATGTAAAAACACACCATAAGTGGGTAACATGTCAACTACTAAAATATCTATATAACATGTGAAAGTAAGATATTATTTTAGTCTCACTTTCACTCTTTTTAATGACTCCACCAAAGGTACATTGGATCCATCAAGTTGTATAACACTTATCGCTTGTGGTAATATTTATGCTCCCAATATTTTACATACTTCTAAGGGCATGACACTAATAGGTGCACCAGAAGCCATTAAATAGTTATGAATAATTTTACCTAAGATAATATTATTATTCAAAAAGATGATTAATCTCTCTTGTTTAACATGAAATTACTTGATGAGAGTAATTACTCTAGTAGTTATTCTAATTATTAGAGTGGTTACTCTAGCAGTTATTCAAATTATTAAAGTAGTTACTCTAGTAGTTTATTCTAATTATTAGAGTGGTTACTCTAGCGGTTGCTTTAGTACTTATTCTAATTATTAGAGCAGTTACTCTAATTATTAGAGTAGTTGCTCCTAAGCCTATCAATACAGTGCCTAGGCGCACAATTGAAGAAAGTTTTTTACCAGTCAAGTAGAAAAACTCTTGTAGTTTGTTTGAAAGTTAGAGTATTTTCCAAGTGCCTGCAGCAAGAGGTCTATGTATAGATGGATCTTTGTTTGAACATTGTGTACTTGAGCACACCTTGTGTACGGCAATAAAGATGAGCTCTTTGATTCATCCTTGCAGCACTTGAGATTTATTTTCTTATGCATTTCTTTTATTTTATTTTCTTATCCATTTATTTTATTTTATGCACTTTACATTTCTATTATTAACACAACAATTCATTTTGATTAATTAAGAAAATCGTTAAATTACACAAGCATGACCGCTTCGAGCATGCTTGTAATGCTTGGTAACCTAGTAACCATTACCGTTTGGTAATTCTAGCAGTGTTGCACTGGTTCAGGATGTGTACGGCAAGTGGGAATGGATGCTTATGTTAGGATTAGTTAGAACTTAGTTAATGAGTAGTTATGTTAAATTAGTCACCTAGTTATATCTCTCTTTCCCTATTAGCACAGGACATAAAAACATAAAAGATATAAAAATCATATATCTCAAGCTTACTTAACCATACAATTTTGACATACAAGTAAGTTTTGGAAGACAACGATCAATCAACCTATCCTTGTTCCACAAGGGAACATAAGCAATTACTCCTTGGAATTCGACGGAAAAGTGCATGAAATGCTCATATTCATATGGTTGAGTGTAGGGGTACCTCACCGCTCATCATTAGCACCGTTGTTGGGGACTTAGTTGTTTGTGCACTAATTAGAATATAGGAAATCATTCACATCATTGGAACTAATCCTTAGGGTTGATTGAGAAAATAATAAACAAGAATACATTGCACATTGAACAAACAAGTATGTCTCCTTCTTCATACGAAAGCATCTCACCGCCTAGGTCTGAAACAGGAAATAATCAGTGGCATAATACATATGACATTGATCCACCAGTCCCTCAACAAGTTTGAGTGGTATATATTCATCTCGATGAGTATATACCAGACTTCACTTTTATCCTCCATCAAGATAAACAACTATGTTGGTTTNTCGATGAGTATATACCAGACTTCACTTTTATCCTCCATCAAGATGAACAACTATGTTGGTTNATAAACAACTATGTTGGTTTGACTTAGAAGATAACATAGTGTTACCTCCTGATCGTTCAGTCCCAAGCATGCTTCTTCATGCTCTCACACGAATTGCCATGCCACACTTACATGTTAAATACATTGTGAAAGACCATGACTCAAGAGAATACCATCCCACAAAGACACAACATCAAAGGGACTTACAATAGGAGAAACATCATAAGTCTTTGAAGGGTAAGTGGTCCCAAATTTCCCCACATGTCTTAAGTGAAAATGAGGGTGGTGAACCTACCTTAGGCAATCGGCCACATAATGATGTTCCTCCCCTTGACTTTGGCCAAGGGGTTGTGTATCAAAACCTTCATTCCACTATCCATAACCTAGGTTCTGATACCCATAGGCACAAAGGATCAGAAAAAGGTATACGAACTCATGATAAAGGTGGACATTCTGATCGCAATTGCCATTGGGGCCAAGATCGTAGAAGAGAAGGTAGAAGACACCATCATGGTGACGGTTCTTCTTCTTTTTCACCTTCATCATCTCCTTCACCCTCTCCTTCAATATCTAGACATGGTCATAAAGAAAAAGACCATGGGGATAAAGGTAGGCAAAGTGGAAGTCATTGACGAAATAGCCAAGAAAGGGGACAAGGGCACTCTAGAGAGGCATGACATAGAATAAGGGAGAGTAGGGAACAATGTAGGCATCATAGATGTCATGGATAAGACAATCACGATAAACCCCTCCTCGCTACTCAAAGTATGTTGGACATAATTGAGGCTGTTAGAATTCCAAGGCATCAGAAAGATAGTAGGATCAAGAGATTAGATATGAGCAACATCCGATGATTTGAAGGGGGATACAACGCTAATCCTTAGAATCATTTACAAGAATTCCATGATGCATGTGCCTTACTGAACATAGATAATGAATGGAAAAAACTTAAGTTGTTCCCATAGAAATTAGTTAAAAAAGCAGAAAGCTGGTATCGATCTTTAGAACTGGAATCCATTCGTAGGTGGAGTACTATGTTAGAACTATTTAATGATAACTACCAAATGTACTCCCGAGTGTCTAATTTGCAAAAGAAAATCCAAGGTTGTAAACAAGAAGGACATGAACCCTTGGATGCTACCATGGGCTAATATTATGCACTATTACATCATTGTCCTAGCCATGGTTATTCGAAAAGGGATCAACTACACCATCTCGTGGATGGGCTTAGACATGAAATGAGAAGAACCCTTGGGAGTTATGCCCAAGGAAGATTATCCGAGCTTAGGTCCCATTAAATTCAAAGACTATTGGAGCAAGTTGCTAATGAAGAAGGTGAGCTACGAAAGAGAGAAAGTGTAGAAGAGTATAATTGAGATCCTTCCCTCCAAAAGAGGGGAGTAAGATTTTGTGAGGATGAAGAAGAGTCACCACTTGAAGAGATGGTGAATAGGAAAACATTGCCTATCAAAAAGATGACATCAGAAGTTTTGAAAAAGGTAGAACAAATGTGGGATCCCCTAGACAATAGATTTCAAAATGTTCTTAAAATAGTATAGGAGTCTAGAAAGCAAGTTAGTGATCATGAAAAAAGAAAAAAAAAAAGAGGCTAAACATGCATGTAGCAAGGGTAAGGGAAAATTTGTCATCATTGAAGAGGTTTTGAATTCGGAAACAGAAAATGATAGTGGATGTGAGATATGTCAATATGACCATCCTAAGGGATGTTTCCCTATAATCTCACATCTGCGGGAGTCTGGGTGTATGCACTCAACCCACAATTAAACAAAAGACAAACACCCCAAAGGTTACCTTACCCTTAAGGTAATCCAAGACAGTTCCACCAACCCTTAACATATTATCCCAGTGGAACTCCACACAACTGATTGAGCAATATCAATAGTGGTAGTGCCCACAATCATGGGGAATGCCACCACCAAGGCAAAAATATCCTTATGGGCAACCTGACCCATATGGATATTACATGCAGCAGCCAATCTCCCCACGTGACTCTACTGGTCACGTCACTTCTCAACCTTACTACCAAGCCCACAAGTATCATGGAACTCCCTCTTCTATGGGTGATATTCCGCAAGGATATCATCCTTCTCATCCGACTGCATCTCTTTCACCAATAGCTCCACTACCACCTGCTCCAGCTATGTAGGGTGAAATCCCTACCCAACCATAGCAACATAATGCCACAAGGGCTATTAACTCTCAACGTACTATTGGTTCCAACAACCACATGAAGAAAAGACCTTTCTTTAGAACCAAAAAATCAACTAAGGCCTTGTAATCACAAGCAGCTAATTCCTTAGATTCCTTAGTATCAGTCAAAACTTTGGAGCCTCCTTCAACTCAACCACCACACTCAACACATATGGTCATCCTAACACACATTGTCACTAATATGATCAAAGCTAGCCACCTTCCTAGGAAATTTTCTAATCCTAGGAGTCCTCTGATATACTTAAAAATTCTGAAAATGCACTATGCAAGGCTCTTTTGGATTCAAGTTTCAGTGTCAACTTGATTTCTCAAGAAATGTGCAAGGCCTAGAACTTGCCTCCATGAAAAAAGAGCAACATCCATCTAGAGTTGGCTGACCAGTCCATCACTGTCCCATTGGGACTGGTGGTAGACATTGTTACCACTATTTGTGGATGGTCATACCCAGTTAACTTTCTAATGATTTAGGTGAACAATGGTAAGGGGGACTTCTTAATCATAATGGAAAGGGCATGGCTAAGCACCATCAATGCACACCTAGGAATCTGTGATCTTTCCCTAAAAATATCAAAGGAAAACACATTTAGAAAGATCGAGAAGAAGGAAGTTCCTTGCATCACATACAATGACATAGGGTGTAATTGTGTGCAGAGGTCATGGGTTGTACAAAGTTTAACATTGCCTTCATGTAATTAGTGTGCACAAGTGATCAACATACAAAGATGCTTGTATCTAGCAAGCACATGACAAGAAGGCACCCAGTGGTTGATAGCTAATCAGGAAAGTAGTTCAATCATATGCATGGACCCAAGTGAGGGTTTGACTTGCACTTGCATCAATAACATAGACGCATTAGAGCAAGTCCACTACCAACATCCAAGTCTTAACCTTGAAAATGTCAACTGGGGGAATTTGGAAATCCCTAAGAAATTTAAGCAAGAGCCCCTCAAGCTGAAACCATTCCCCACTAGTATGGAATACATGTTCCTTAAAAATGGAAAACTGGTAATTATCAACGCTAAGCTTGCTCCTCAATAGAAAGAAGAACTTCTAAAGGTAATCAATAGATACTCAAAAGCCTTCACGTGGTCACATCCCGAATTAATTGGAATAGATCCTAGGATATGCCAATATAGGATTTACATCAACCCCTCCATGAAGCCTTGAAGACAACTACAAAGGCATTTGAACCCAAAGCTAAAGTAAGTAGTCAAGGAAGAAATCGAATAGCTTCTCAAGGTTGGGTTCATATACCCCATTGCTGATAGTGAATGGGTTAGCCCCTTAGTTATTATGCCTAAAAAA
>MNCI01032459.1:54906-74091 GCA_015680685.1 Gnetum montanum | reverse complement strand
TTTTTTGTGAGTAATATTAATTACCACAATTAGGGCTTTTTCATTTTGTTAATTTTCAGCATTATCACCATATAATGCTAAAAATTAGGGATAATTTTTCTCAGAATGTTGCCTAGTATTATGAAGGTGCCAATAATCATTGTTGATAGATATGTTTGGTTTTTTAGATTTTATAGGAACCTTGTTATTATTTCACTTTAGGTCAACTACTTCATTTGAAAGTTTTTGAAGTGAAATCAATATTTAGTTGATTTGATTCTACTAGTTCTCTATTTGATTAGTATATCCATTAGAATTAGATACTCCATTTAGATTTATGATGGATTATTAAAGATTTTGATTGATTATCATTTAAACTAGAATTTGATGATAAAAATGAAGAAGAGATTGAACTTTGAAAATAATTATTTGTAGGTTGAGATGTTTGTAGGAGAGTAGGGGTTTGAAACATAATATTATTCAATGGAAAGGTTTGTGATGGGAAGGGACTAGATTGCATAGGATTGCTAATACTAATCATCCTAAATTAATTTTTAAGGCTATTCATTAAGGTAATTTGTTGCAGTTCAAGAACTTTAGCCATTCCT
The DNA here is from genome assembly GCA_015680685.1 of Gnetum montanum. NCBI lineage: Eukaryota > Viridiplantae > Streptophyta > Gnetopsida > Gnetales > Gnetaceae > Gnetum > Gnetum montanum. The sequence continues at coordinate 73,504 of MNCI01032459.1, read as the reverse complement.
CCTTACAATTTTGTTATGTTGTAATCAAATTTGATGGCATAGGAAACAAATGGAGTAATGGTAAAGAGGTAAAAGTTGAGAATACCATTAGGTTGAGGATGCATCTCATTTGGCACAATAGCTAGTTAGAGGAATCCTAAATTATAATCATGAACATTTTCCCCATGTAGTTTTTGTAGACACATGAATTTTTTTGAGGCTAAGGTAGAACTAGTAAATTGGTTAAATTAGAGTAAGAACTTATTTTAAATTCTCGCTATGAATTAATAGAAGCATTAGAGAGCATTAAAAATCATTATGTGACTTTACCTATGAAAGTAGTCACAAAGACTATATGCTATGTTATTTTCAGTGATATTGTAGATGCCTAGAAAGGTTTCAAAGCATTATACATGTTGACATACATCATTAGTAGAAGATCTAGGATCAAAAAAATAAGTAATTCTTTGTAGGGGTTTAGGAATGTTATAATATTTTGTGAAGTTGAAGGGATGGTTGACAAGGAGATCCAGGGATGGATTAGCTACCATCTTAGTTCGAATCCTTTTTGGGATATAGCTTGGAAAAAGTGAAGCTTGTTATTTTTGTAGAGTGAAATGATAAGTTACTAGTCTATTACAGTCAAGGGTAAGAGATCTTCTATGAAACATTCTATGAGAACTCTCTTTTCTCATAGAATAAATAGAATAGGAAATGTAAATGCTATTAGATTGTAAAATAAAGGTAAATAGGAAAGTAGGTTATATTATAAAAACTAAAATTATAGTATATTTTTTAAAAAAAAATAGAACATTAAATTCAGAATTTCAGAAAAGTAAAGTCAAAACAAAATGATGTGATTAAAGAAAACCATCCTACCAAAGTTAAAGCTAAGGTAAGAGCTACTAAATACAATAGAAAAATAAAAAAATAAAGGTTTTAGTTGTTATTCTAGTGCTAAAAAGGGGAAGTGTTGATGCATAACATTTGACAACTTGTAATACCCTTCAAAAACAAGTTTTAAGAGACTATTGTCTAGGGCATCTCTCATATGGATATAAAAATCGAAGAATAGTCTCAGTTGGTAGAGTGTTATTATTAAACTGGTGATTGAAGATAAATAACTTAGAAATTGTAGTTCATATAGGTCATAGGTCATAATATACACTAAAATATACAAGAAATTGAAATGCTCTTTAAGATGAAATCATGATGTATAGATAGCTAGAGTAGTTTAAGATGACCATATCTCAAACTATCTCAAATATTGATAAAAATGAGTAAATTAACTTCCAAAGCATTGTATTTAGTTAACAAAGGTTTATCAACACAAATTGAAAATATAGCAAGAAATAGATCTTGTAGGAAAACTATAAGAGAACAAATTGTAAAAATGCTAACAAAAAAAATAAACGTTGTTTGGAGATTAAAGTACTTAAAGTAATTACATGACATTAAAGACAAAACTTAGTAAGTGTAAGTGGTGCATATACAGTCAAAAAAACATTGCTAAAATATTGCAAAACTACAAATAGAAAGTACACCTTTTAATAGAATAAAACTCTAACTATTAAAGCCTACAAAGGTAACTAAGACACTTAGCTTTGCAACAAGCTTATAATGCTTTTGCCTAGACTGATAGCTTCTTGCATGAGTTTGCTTGCCTATACCTTTAAGAGGTACACCTCTTTCAAAAAGACTTTGTACTTATCCCTCTATTTCTCTAGTAACTATTGATTTATGATTGGAGGAAAAGGAACTAAATCAAAGGGAATGAAAGGTTCTAAGTTCCCTAGAAGGTCAAGGAACATCAAATACAAATTAGAAAAAGATAAAAAAATTAAAATGAATAAACTTCCCTCTGAGAGCTCTAGAAGGTTTCAGTATTCCATTGGTTCTTCCTTGCTTTTGCCTACCTATCCCTCTATCATTAATATCCACTACTTTCTGGAACTTTTTCCCTTCAATCTATTTACCTCCCTTGGCCACTTAGCTTCATCCATCGTAAGATTGTAGAAGTCACTGCATAAATCTTCCATTTGCATTTCCTAGGTAAGAGATGAACCACAACTTCCTCAACAAGGGTAAGGCATGATAGCATTCCAAAGCCCTCCCTTGTGCATATGCCAAACATATGATCTATAAACATTGTAACTAGCCAAAGTTCACTAGAAGCTCATCATATAATGAGTTACACCAAATTATGAACTCTTGAAGGTTGTTTAAAACTTAACCCTTTTGGAATCCATTTGAAGTTGACTTCATCATGACAATCTTTAGAATTTATATAAATCTAGTGGATGTAGCCTTGTTTCAAGGGAAACTTTGACCTTGAGCATCTTGCATTAATATTGTATTTTCCTTTAAACACAACCACTTGGATCAGGATGGAATGCATTTGGATTTACTAAACAAAGTAATAAAAATATAAGTAATAATGAAATTGAAATACTCTTTACTAATACAAAATAAATAGTATGAGAAGCAAACTATCCATCAATAAAATAGTTTCCCTGGTAGTATAAAAAAAGGTTCAATTAAACTATTATTTATAAAAATGCAATTAGACACATACATTCATCCATTAATATCACTTGTGAAATCATATCTATTGTTATATATATATAATGGGTAAAAGGCTAAGCTAATAAAACATGCTAGAAGGGTCTAATCAAAATGCAATTTCATGTAGAAATTTAAGCTTCTCTCTCACCAAGCATTCAACTCCAAAAAACCAATCTACACTTCCAATGGAAGTAGTGCTATAGCAACAACAACCATAACCATGGCATTCTAAGCCAATCTCTACAAATATTTTACAGAGACTTGTTTCATATCTCTTTATCTATTATCCCTTTACTACTGAAGCAATAGTGAGAGCATAATTTTAATCTAGGCTAGGGCAATGATAAGGATGAAAAGCACATAAACAGAAATGATGGATGAAAAAAAAAAGCACACATGAGTGATGAAAAATCTCAAATACTCAAGACATATTGGCATGTTTGCTAAAGCCCAAGTCCAAGTTTTCATGCTTTGAGAGGTACCAAACACATGGCTGAACCATCTTTGGAAACATGGGAATCCTTAGAGATCTTCTCGATGACAATGATGAATGTATGCCTCCTTAGATCTAAACTCATGAATCACTAGAAGAAGAAACAAAAGAAGCAAGTCAATCTTCTTTTTCTACTACATCTATGCCATGCATATCATTGCACTAAAATTGCTAATTGTAACCTACTTCCCAAACATTAGAAAAAGAAATAACCCAAGACAAGTTCTTACCAAATTCAATGAAGATACTATTTCTAGGATAGCTTGCAATAGATGATGATGTAGGGGAAAGCTACAAATATGTTTCATGTAATTGAAAGTTGGCTAGTTTGAATAAAGAAATTGCCAATCCAAAAGTGGATAAAACATATATATCAGTGTTGTATAAAGCTAAATATGAAAAACATTTTGAAACTATTCCCATAGAAAAATCCTTGTATGGACAAGTAGATGATGTAACGCACATAAAAATACTGGCCATGATAAACAACCACCTCATAAATCACACTAAGAAATATATTATTTTTGAGTAAATATGCCTAATAATAATAACAATGATTATTAAAATTTAATTATTAATAAAGGTTAAGTAAATATGTATCCTTTATCACTAGCCACAATAGTTGATAGACTCCAAGAGTTAGTGATGAATCATGTCAACTGTTCCATCGATGTAGCTCCATGGATGCATCGAAACATGCATCGATATAATGTCATGTTAAGCCTATATAAATGCATGTACCCATCACATTTATGGCACATTATGTCACTAGTGTACGTAAACTCTTGCAATTTTTTTCTCTAGAGTTAGAATATTTTCTAGGTACCCACGAGAGGAACTAAAGCAATTGTACAAATCTTTATTAAAACATCATGTACCTAAACACATTGATGTCACCAACAATAAAGATGAGATTCTTGAAATTTCTTATAGTACTTGGATGAGATTAATATTTCTTTCATGCACTTTATTATTAATGCAATTTATATTCTTATCCTAATTAATTAATCCTCTTAATAATGAGCACATAAGTGCGACTACTTCAAGCTTGTTGTGTAATGCTTGGTAATCCTAGCAACGTTATTACTTGGTTTGACCAATAGGATGACACTTGATAGCCTAGTAGCATTAACAAGAGTTCAAGATGTGTACAACAAGTGGGCATGGATACTTATATTAGGATAGTTAGCCTTAGAACCTTTAGATAGTTATAATAATTAGTTATTAACCATTTATTGTTTTATCAACACTTAGGATAAATAAAAAAAATGTATAAATAATAAATAAATATTATATGCCTTAGCTCACACTTAACCATAAAGAAGAGCCTACACAAGTGAGAGCTAAGAAGACAATGATCACATTTTTCCAAGTTACCATCTTTATCTATAGGCACACTTAGAAGCTAAATCCATGGAATTTAACTAGATTGCTAGTGCATGCTTGTGATTCATATGGTTGGATGAAGGGACTACTTACTACTCATCATTAACACCATTGCTAGGGATGTAGTTTAGCTAAGTGCACTAAGAAGGAAAGATAGTGATATCATATAAAGAAGTTGTAAGGATCATTTAATGATAAGATATTAAGGAAATAAAATTGCCATTTACAAGTAGAACCAATCAAAGATAGGAGATCCAAAAGATGTATATGCCCCAACAATTTCATGTTATTTACACCCATCTAGATTCTTACACTCTAGATTTTACCTTCATCCTACATCAAGATAAGCAACTACAATGGAGGGATATGAAAGGAGACATCATGTTGCATCCCGACTAATTAGTTATTGTAGTGTTAATGAACAATATGATAAGGTTGTACATCGCTAGACTTAACGCAGAGTATAAGGTCGAAGACCACCTCTATTAAGATTATCATCCCACTGAATCCCAACAAAAGAAGGATCAACAAATAGAAGCATAATATGAGGCTTCAAAAAGAAAGAGGTTTCCTATCCAATTATTCTTGCAATAGCACAAAGAAGGAAAGGACTTTTTTTTAGGCCAATCCTAATACATAGACTCTCCCCCTTTCTTTGATGGGAAGACCCTTACCCAAAGGTTGTAATCAATTGTGAACAACCTAGATGGAGGAGAAGAACAATTTTGAAGACTAGGGGAAATTAAAAGATAATGATTGAAGTCATTCATCTAGAGGAAAGGATAATGACAAGCATAAACAGAAAGATAAACAAAATGATTGGGACATGATTCAAAGAAGAGGATCTAACAAGCATCATTCTAGTGTTGATTCTTCTTATTCATCATCCTCATCATCTTCCTTCTCTAACTTTGATAGGAGAAGCAGAGGCTAAGACTGAAAAAAGAACAACCATGATAAGGATGGAGATGAATGGTGGGAAAGGGATGATCAAGAATAGGATCAAGGACAGAAACAAAAGGAGGAGAATCATAGAGAAAGAAGGCTTTGCAAGACTAATCATAGGCATCATGGCTATGACAGGGTTCATCGAGATCATTATGACTATTATGAGCCTCTACTAGCTACCCATAATACATTAAATATTTTAAAGGTAATTAGAATCTCAATGAGGCACTTGAGAGATAGTCACATCAAGAGGCTGGATATGAACAATATTCCTAGATTTGAAGGAAAATATCACTCAGATCCTCAAAATCATCTACAAGCCTTTCATGATGCCTATGCATTATAAAACATTGAAAATGACCTAAAAAACATGAAAATGTTTCCAAGGACACTCATTAAAGAAGCTGAAAGCTAGTGCTAGTCCTTAGAATTGAGATCTATCTATCAATGAAGTGTGATGTTGGAGCTATTCAACAACAAGTATCAAACTTACTTTAGAGTGTTCAACTTACATAGGCAAATCCAAGAATGCAAACAAGGTAATCATGAGTCCTTGGATGCAACCTTAGGTAGGTACTATTCTATTTTGCACTGATGCCTAGACAATGAATACTCCCAACAAGATTAGTTGCACCATATCATAGAGGGGCTTAAGAATGAAATGATGAAAACTCTTGGGATCTATGCCCAAGGGAGACTTTTCAAAATAATGATCCATTAGATTCAAAGGCTAATTGATCAAGTGGCTAAAGAAGAAGATGATATTAAGAAATTTAAAAGTATAAAGGAGTACAATAGAAATCCCTCCATTTGCAAAAGGGAGGTGTATTTTTGTGATAATGAAAAGGAGACAGTGCTTGATGAAGTGATGTAGAGGAAAACCTTGTTGATCAAAAAATTCATCACTAAAATATCAGCTAAGATAGACAAGATGTAAGACTCCTTGGAGGATAAGTTTTAAACAACTCTAAATATCACTGAAGAACAAAGAGACTAAGGGAGTAGTGGTTACAAAAGAAGGAAGGAAAAAGATGCAAAATAGGGATATAATAAAAGCAAGGGTAAAGCTACAACAATAGAGGAGGTTATAGATTCTAAAATAGATGATGATGGTTATGACATTTTCTGGTACAAACATCATAACGAATGTTGTCCAATGGTTTCACATTTGCAAGAATCTAGGATGTATGCTTTAAATCCTAGATTGTCAAAACAACAAGCACCTAGGCAATTTCCTTATCCACAAGACAATTATAGGTAGCAATTTCACCAACAAATGTACTATTCAAGTGAAGTACATCCTCAACCTTAAGAGTAGTACTAGTAGTGGTAACACCTACAGTCATGGGGGATGCCACTACCATGACAACAATATCCTTATCAACAACCTAATCCCTATGGCTACTATGTCTAGCAGCCTGTATCCCCACATGACTCCTCTAGTTATGCTTCCTTCCTATACCACTACTACCATCTAGAATACTATAGAGCACCTTCTTTAAGGAAGGAGTCTCCTTCTCCCTTCTATTCTTCTCAACACCCAACCACTTTTGCATCATAACTGACATCACCTTTACCACCTGCTCCATCTATGTAGGGTGAAATTCTTGTGTAGCCATAACAAAGAAATGCCATGAGGGCTGTAAACCTACTATCAAATACACATCCAAGTGGTTCTAAATCCAAGCCTTGTAAACTACCATTCTTTAGAACCAATAGCCCCATGACACCCTCACAAACATATGTGGTTGCCAACCTTGCCACTTCTACCTCTAAAAGTCATATGGAGCTATCTTCAAACCAAAAATATTTCTAAATCCACATTGTCATGTTGACCCATGCTATCACAAATTGGATTAAGACCAATCATCTTCTTAGGATGTGATCTAATCCTAAGAATCCCCTTATCTACTTACAAATTGTAGGAAGTGAACCATGAAAGGCTCTTTTGGACTTAGGTTCTAAAGTTAACTTAATTCTCCAAGAGATGTATAAGGCTTGAAACCTACCTCATTTGAAAAATAGCAACATCAAATTGGAGCTAGAAGATTAGTTTATCACTATCCCTCTAGGACTAGTGAAGGACATTGTGACCACCATTTATAGGTGATCCTATCCCACTAATTTCCTAGTGATCCATGTGAAGAATTACAAGGGGACATCCATATCATTATGGGAAGGGCTTGGTTAAGCACAATCAATGTCAAAATGAGGATTTAAGACGTTTCATTGAAAATCTCTAAGGAAAATGAATTTGGAAAAATAAGGAAAAAGAGAGCTCCATGCATCACATACAATGACACAAGGTGCCATTGCATGCCGAAATTATGGACCATCAAAGACATATCACTCCAAGTATGTAATTAGTATGCAAAAATAGTAGTAATCCAAAGGTGCTTGTATGTAGCAACCATAACACAGGAATATACCTAGTGGTTGATAACTAATGATCAAACTAAATCTACAATGTGCATGGAACTAGCTAAAAGCCTTACTAGTACTTAGGTGGAAAGCATGGGCAAAATGAAGGAACTTCATCACTAATTCTTCAATGTACAAAGTGAGATGGATTGGAGAGAGTTGGAGATCCAAAATAACTTCAAGTAATAGTCCCTTGAATCAAAGGCTCTACTGGTAGGCATGGAATATGCTTTTCTTAATAATGGTAAGCCAGTGATAATCAATGTCATACTTGCTCCTAAAAAAAAGTAGAAATTATTAAAAGTGATGAGAAAATGGCCAATAACCTTTGCTTGGTCATATAATGAGGTTATAGGTATAGTTCCTTAGATATACTAGCATTGGATCTAAAGAGACTCATCTATAAAGCCAAAGAGGCAACTGTAATGACGATTGAATCCTTAACTCATGTAGATTATCAAAGAGAAAATTGAGCAACTTCTCAAAGCTGAGTTCATCTACTCAATTATAGATAATGTGTGGATTAGCCCACTCGTTATTATTTCAAAGAAAGGAAGAAAGTGAAGGGTCTGTATAGACTTTCAGCTATTGAACATGGCAACATATAAGGACCATTTTCCATTGCCATTTGTAGACCAAGTATTGGATGCTATAGCAGGGCATTGCTATTATAGCTTTCTAGATAGTGGCTATAACCAAATCTAGATAGAACTAGAGGACTAGGCCAAGATTACATTAGTAAGTTCTTGGGGGACTTTTACATATAGAAAGATGGCCTCTAGTTTGTGTAATGCCCTTGCTACATTCCAATGATTGCTCCTCAAAATCTTCCAACAAAAAATTGGTAGTAGGCTAGAAGTCTTAATGAATGACTTCTCTACCTATGGGGCTACCTTTGAGCAAGCCTTGAACCACCTTGAGCAAGTACTTCAAAGATGTGTGAAGACTAATTTAAGGCTCAATTAGCAAAAGAGCCACTTGATAGTTTAAGAAGGCATTGTCTTAGGATATAGAATTTCCAACAAAGGGATCAAGGTGGTCTTGGAGAAGATACAATTCATCCAAAGAATAACCAACCAAACTAAAATTATAAAATATGTAAGGTCATTCCTTGGCCACATAGCTTATTACATGTGCTTCATTAATACCTTCTTGAAAATCATTAAATTGTTTGTGGAATTAATAAAGAAGGATGCATAATTTACTTGGACCAAGAAATGTGAGAGTACATTCCAATAGTTAAAAAAAACTTGTAGAAACTTCAATTCTACAGGTACATGATTGGTCTAGGCTATTTCACATCATGATCAATGCATTCAATTACAAGTGCTTCATTGATAACTTCTTGGAAATCATCAAATTGTTGGTGGAATCAATAAAGAAGGATGAATCATTTACCTAGACCAAGGAATGCAAGAGTACATTCCAATAGTTAAAATAAAAACTTGTAGAAACTCCAATTCTACAAGTACGTGATTGGTCTAGGCCATTTCACATCATGATCAATGCATTCAATTACACTTTGGGAGTTATTTTATATAATTAAATGATTAAAAATGTCCCTACTATATTCATTATGCAAGCCAAAGCATTTGGTGCACAACTAAACTACAGCACCACTAAAAAGGAGCTCATGGCAGTGATGTATGCTTTAGAGAAATTTAGGTACTATCTGCTTGGATACCAAGTTTTTATGCACATTGATCATAGTGCTATCTAGTTTCTAATGAACAAACCAACGGTGAGTCCCCATGTCATATGATGACTAGTGATTCTTCAAGAGTTTGATCTTACAATGATAGATAGAAAGGAAACTGAGAAGGTTGTTATTGATCACTTGTCTTATTTAGAATTGAACAAAAAAAGGGATAAAAGACCATTATCACATCAATTTTTTTCTGAACTCCTCTTTGCCAGTGCTGTTGATGTTTAGAATCCTAAGGATTCCAATTGGTACAATCACATCTTCTCCTACCTACTCACTTAGGAGATGTCACATGAATAGGATAGTAAGAAGAAACAACAATTTCATCATTAGGCCAAACACTTCATGGAAATAAAGGGAAACCTCTACAGGAGTTGTGCTGATAGCTTGGTACAATGATATGTACCTAATGCAAATTAGCTTCAAGTCCTTCAGGATGCTCATGAATGCCCTTGTGGGGGCCACTATGATGGGAGGAGAACAACCATTAAAATCCTCATGGCATGGTATTACTACCCAATGATCTTCAAGGATGCCCATCACTTCTTTCATTCGTGTCACGAATGTCAAAGAGATGGAGGGATGACTACATGAATGGAAGGATCCCAACAATGAATTTAACCACTAAAGCCTTTTGATATTTGGGGCATTAACTTCATAAGGCCCATCAACCCCATGTCTAACAAAAAGGCATACAAAATCATTGTTGTTGACTATTGTGCAAAGTGTTCTGAAGCTACCACTGTTGTTAACTATTCATCCTCTATGGTGGCATAGTTTGTATAAGAAAATATGATAAATAGGTTCAGTGTGCAAAGGGCACTAATTTTTGGTAATGAAACATATTTTACAAATGCTACTTTTTGGAGAATTATGCAATGCTTTGGGGTTGAACATAAACTCACAACTCCATACCACCCCCAAGCTAATGGTCAAGTAGAGGTCACTAATAGAAAAATAACAAAGATACTTACATGCACAATTTGAAATACAGGAAGGACCAGAACACCAAACTCAATGATGCTCTTTGGGCTTATCATTTAACATGGAAACTTCTTATCAATTATTCTCCGTATGAGTTAGTGTATGGGAAACTCCTATCTCTCCTAATCCAAGTAGAGCTCCATACACATTCAACAGCCTGTGAACTTCACCTTAATTTAAGTCTAGCCCAAAGAGAAGGATTAATGAACTTAAATATGCTAGATGAAAATTGATTAGTGATCCTATCCTTGAATTAACTACACAAGGCACACAACAAACAACAATGTGACCTCAAGATAAGAAAAGTTAAATTTCAATTGGACTCAATGTACAAAATTCCAAATGCTATGGGAGGGACCTTTTATTATCCATGCAACTTTTTCATCTAGGGACATGATGCTTTACCACCCTCCCAACCCAAAAAAATGATTACTAGTCAACATGCAACAAGTCAAACATTTTCTAGAATCAATTTTTCTATTTTGGTATGTCCAAAATCTTTGATGATTTCTTGCATGGATTCAAATTTTAACAATCCATGTCCATTAATCATCCTTGATGCTTATGGACTCCTAGGTTCAAGGGCATGCAAGGGAATTAAGGAAATCAGCCTACTATGGGGAGGATCCACTTGCATACTCCTTGGTCTGATTTTGTTAAACTTCTTGTCCCTTAGTTATTTTGCATTTAATTTGATCTTTTTCCAAAAGAAACATCCAGTTTTACACTCCTTGGCAAAATAATTTTCTTCAAATATCCTTTCCCAAATGAATTTCAAGTACTCTTCCATGATTTTTCATCATTCTAGGCTTTTCTAGCTTCAAATAGACTCTAATTTTACCTTGAAACGCTTCCCCAAAACTTAGTTTTTTAATTATGAAAATTGTCTCAAATGGTAGTGTCAATGCATCCTCATCAACACAACCCAATGTGTCAAATCATTAACAAAACCTATAAATATGCACAAAAAATTAGCCAATTTTTTATATTTGTTTCATAATGCAAGGGGAGTTTTTGCAATTTTTAGAGCTAGAGGAACCTTCTAAGCATCATAACTTTCAAATCACTTATTTGATTCACCTTATTTCTTAACCCTCTAGCTATTGGAGGTAAGCTTTATGTCATGGGGGCCACAAACATATGGTTTATGATGGAAATTTTTTCTAACTCCCTAAGATTTAACTATTAAAATAATATTAAAGTTTTCATATGCACCAGTTAAACCTCATAGATAAATTTTGGTGGCTACTGAATAATGAAATAATCAGTCTACCATGATCATGAATTAACCTAAGTGTAACTAAACCAAAAGAGTAAGGTATCAAAAAGTACTAAGGGTTACACATTAATTGCTAATCATTGGTTGTGTTTGTGATCGTAGATGACACCAAAAAAGGGAACGCTACTAAGAGGATCATCACAATCAAGGGAAAAGTAGCCATGAGGAGGAAGTGGCTAACAGTAGCCACAACAACCCCGAGAATAGGAGGTCCAAGGTATTCATGTGATAGGACCTCTTTGGAAGGAGCCCAAAGTGGAATCTATTCACTACATTCCAACAGCCAAATTGGCTAATCCAAACAAGATGAAGCACCAAGACCAAGATCCAATCTAGAGGTCACATTGATAGAGGTCTTCCTTAAGAAGATTCATTTCAAGAAGGTCCAAAGTTTAGTTCTTAAAAAAATTAACTTTAGATCCTTCTTGGACCTCATGCCTAAGGAAGTATGCATCCAACTACAGGGGTCTCCCATGTGGTCCATTCTCTCACCTAATGAAGAATGGTACATAGAGGAGATGTACATATTTTGGAGCAATTAGCAAGGAGACAAGGTGATCAAAATCAAGGATATAATCATCTCCTATTTGGTTGAGGCCATTGTGGAGGCCCTTACCTTACTGAATACAAGGGCAACACTAGGAGAGATCTCTACCCTAGTGAATCATGAAGCAAAGAAAGAATGGATCTAGCATTGCTATGGGGTGGACCATGAGGAATACAACATACTAACTATGGTGGAGCACACATACTTCAAAATAGTGGCCTATCACCTAAATCCCATGGTGAGGCCTAATAAGGTTATAGCCTTCTCTACCTATGCGTGTGTTACTCTAAGAGATAAATTCCCCATCAACCTTCCTCAACTCATCTATCTTGAAATTGAGAAGTGCTTCAAAGAAAATGAGCAAGGAAGGAAGACACTCCCCTTCCCATGCCTTATCAAAAAAATTTTCAAAAGAGGAGGCATATCACATTATGCCAATGATACACTCTACCATGTTCTTGCTGCATTTTGGTAAGAGATGATGAAAGATAAAGCAGTCTCAATGCTACTAGAAGAGGAGCGACCACCACCACCTCCTACTGGAGAGACCAACTGGTGGAAACATAGGCAACTACTTATGGAGATCTTTGGTCTTCTAAATGAAATTATAGCAATCCAATAGGAGTTGCTAGAGATGAAAGGTAAGTTAATCATTGCCAATGCCTAGATATAGGTAGCCACTATTGAAATTTGTAGGTTGGCTACCAAAGTTACAAAGTTATGGGCCCATCTCTCCAACCCTTCATTTCTTAACATAAACCTCAACAAAGATGAAGCTTTCCAACAACTTCAATAAAAATTAAGAGAGGCTGAGAATGCAAAGGAGATGGCAGTATTTGATGTCTTCTTATTAGAAGCATTAGCCTTCAACACCGATAAGGACTTGGATCAAGTTTGTAAAGAAAACTTGCTCCTCACTAAGGATATTCACCACCTGCAGAATGCCGAGAAGCAAAAAGACCAAATGATTAAATTCATTCAACAATAGTAGGAGTACCTAGCCAAGGTGAATCTTAACTTAAGAAGGTTGGTAACATAGAATAGAAATCTCTTCATGGAGGAAGTCCAAGCACTTCATCAAAAGATGGTCATCAAGGTAGTTGCCTAGAGAAATGAAGTCCTAAAATTTGAAAAGATTAAAAATTACTATAGGGACTAGGTTAGGCTCCTCAAGGATGTAAATGAGAAAGAAATTCAAATGGCCAAGGTGAAGATGTATCGAGGCACTTCAATAACTCCAACAAAGAGACTATGTATGGCAATTGATCTTTGATAGCTTAAATGCATACAATAAAGCTGAAATCCACTTGAAGGAGTTGTAGATAAAAGAGATGACAAAATACATGGAACTCTCCAACCTCCAATATGCAAACTTATCTATGCTGACTACAGGGAAGTAGAGAATAGAGCTAGAGAACATAGCCCCATTGACATAGCCCTATCAACATAGCCCCGTTAATGCATGGAAAGATGTGTCGACACAATGTCATGTCAAACCTATATAAATGCACACATCCACTGCATTTATGGCACATTATATTATTATTGTTGTCAAACTCTTGTAGTTTTCTTTCTCCAAAGTTAAAATATTTTCTGAGTGCTCACAATAAGAACTAAAGCAATTGAATGAATCTTTAATTAAGCATCATGTACCTAAACACATCGATGTGACCAGCAATAAAGACAAGATTCTTGAGATTCCTTACAACACTTGGAGTAGATTAATATTTCTTACATGAACTTTGTTATTAATGCAATTTATATTCTTGTCTTAATTAATTAATGCTCTTAATAATGGACACATAAGTATAATCACTTTGAGCATAATGTCTAATGCTAGTAATCCGAACACCATTATTGCTTGGTTTGCCCAGTACCATAACACTTGGTATCCCAGTAGTGTTAAGACAAGTTCAAGATGTGTATAGCAAGTGAGCCCAGATACTTATGTTAGGATAGTTAACCTTAGAATTGTTAGATAGTTAGAATAGTTAGTTATCCGCCTTATATGTTTTTATTAATACTTAGGATAAATAAATACAAAAATATATAAATAATAAATAAATATCATATACTTTAGCTCATACTTAACCATATAGAAGAGTCTACACAAGTGAGAGCTAAGAAGACAACGATCACATTTCCCCAAGTTACCATCTTTGTCTATAGGCACACTACGAAGCTAAGTCCATGGAATTCAATCAGATCACTAATGCATGCTTGTGATTCGTATGGTTGGGCAAAGGGACTACTTGCTACACATCATTTGATGATCAAGAAATCATAAACTTAGCCCTAAAGGTCGAAAACTTATGAGTCATGGCCCCATGCTAAACGTGAGAATGTTGAGACCAACACATGATCATTCAAAAGGTGGTAGATGTGAGCTAAAGATATTGAGGAAACCTTATTTAAAGATATGAAAAGATCTATCTCATGGCAAGATGCTGACAGAGTAGTCATAAAGTGTGCATCATAGAAGGTTTAGTAGATTGGTCATAGAGTATGCAGTTATCTTACTCATAGTAAGAGGTTGGTAGATGGGTTAGAAAGTGTTTAACTTTGCTACTCATCTTACAAGTTGATAGATTGATTATAAAGTATGCATCTTAATAAATGGGTCATAAAGTATGCAGCTTTTTGACTTGTTGTAGCATATTAGTAAACTAGCCATTAGGTGTGCAACTTTCTTTCTCATCGCAAGAATTTGGATTGGTGGAGATTAGTAGAATGAGCATAGCTACTCTAGGCAGTTGAAAGATTGGTGGAGGTTGGTAGACTCGTGAAAATGCATTATAGTGTACATACTCATCATCGGATAAGGTTGGAATGGTCCTTCAACTATTATGTATTTTAACCCACGTGAAAACAAAGTACAAGATATAGAGTTGCACTGGTGTTGAAAACGATACTGCTGCAATTTAAAACGAGTTATAGTATTGTAGTTTCAAGAAAACTGTATGGCTATGCTCTTAAATAAATAAATATGCATCCTCCCAAGAAAATAATAAATATACATGCAACTAAATAAACAAATAACTGAAATAAGGAAAACATGATCATTTAGAAGCATCCAGATGCAGGCTAAAGATACTTTATCCAAAGACGTGAAAGGACCTTTCTCATCCGAAAACGTTGGTAAACTAACCATAAACTGTTGAAGTTTCTTATTTTCCAATACCTTTTCTTTCCTGTAACAGGGTGATTAAAGTAACATAATATGTAACAACGTTTTCCTGGATACGTTGTTCACCTCTCTCACATAATATGATATGCAGGATTATCTGGGGACCGACAGATGAAGAAAAAGTACTGTATGAACGGTAGTTCTCTCACATAATATGTAGGATTATCTTCGGGATGAAGAAAAAGTATTGTATGAACGGTCGTTAGTGGAATACGGCACGTGGACCAGGCACAGGGAAATACAGCAGTACTGAATTTGCCAGTTGCAATGACATTTGTTGGCCATGGCTCAGAACTTCACGTGATACACAGATTTATCAGGGGGTGTCGGATCCGAAAAGAAATTTTATTGAAATTAAAGGTGCATCAATTACAACAACTTGAATAAGTCATAGGGTTAAAGGAAAGGAAAAACTGAGAGCATCATGAATTACACTGGAAAACTCCTTAAAAATAAATGAGTATTAAAAGAGGTAACCCCAAATGTCCGCACATATTGGCTTGTTACAAAATAGAATGACATAGAATTAGATGAGACAAAGAGCTCTCAATTAAGGATAGAGAGAGTTCCAATGGTGACTCCACATAATAAAAAGGGAAAGCTTCCTTGCAAAGATGCCTGATGTTAAGTGTAATTGGAACACACAGGTCTTTCCCATGGCTTCAAGTGATGAAGCAATTGATGACTGTCCAGATTGAACTTGGATGCTTGAGATGTGAGTTGAAAATGGGTGAGGCGAAAGATCCGCAACTTCTCCAACCTGGTAAGCAAACATTTATTAGAATAATCTGTCTTTTGAAATAGAACATTGCATCTTTGCTTCCAAATATAATATAAAATAGTAGGCGTAATAACTTTCCACAGAAAATTAAGATTAGCAGAAATAATGTTCAAGAATCCGAATATGGCATCCTCTTGAGATAGCTTGTATCATGGAAAAGCTTTACAAGCCCACTGCCACACATGTTGAGCAAAGGTACATTGCCAAAATACATGGACAAAGTCATCTTGTCCACCACATAGAGGGCAATTGGGATTGGGAATCCCCAAATATTCTAAACATTTTTCGATAGGTAAAAACCATGGTGGAGGAGACACTAGGCTTAATTTTGGGGAGGGTTGGAAGTTTCCAAATATGTTGGAAGAGAGGGATCCAAAATGTTTCTGACTCTTATTTGTGCCAATGCTTATTGCAACGTTGAATGACTTCAGATGGGTCATGCATGAGATGAAAGGGGATAGATGGTCGGTAGGGCAAGAGTTTAACCCCATTAAGATACACATATTTATTAGACCAAAAAGGCAATCTTTCTTAAGGACTTTCCCAAAGCAGTAGCTTCCATGTGAAACACGGTAAGGGCATTAAAATAAGAGCAATAGGAAGGGCAACCAGCAACTATAAATGGAGGCACTAATGAGGCAGAAATGAAGTGTGAGTGGATCTATAAATGAAGGCAGTTGAAAGATTGGTGGAGGTTGGGAGATAGATTGGTTATAAAGTATGCAACTTTTTGACTTGTTGTAGCATATTAGTAAACCGGCCATAAGGTGTTCAACTTTCTTTCTCATCGCAAGAGTTTGGATTAGTGGAGATTAGTAGAATGAGCATACCGTGTAGAGCTTTCTTAGCTACTCTAGGCAATTGAAAGATTGGTGGAGGTTGGTAGACTCGTGAAAATGAATTATAGTGTACGGATAAGGTTGGAATGGTCCTTCAACTATTATGTATTTTAATCTATGCATCAGAAGAATCTGATTCGTGGAAGTGAGGAATGGAGGATTCGTGATAGCCANTCAAAAGAATCTGATTCGTGGAAGTGAGGAATGGAGGATTCGTGATAGCCAGAGATGTGATAGAAAAAATTTAAATATATTAGTTTTTTAAAAAAATTAAAACTCATATATCATAAAAAAAGCATTGCAGAATATAGAACAAGTACAATGTAAATCCAAAATATTGTTAATGCTTAAAAATTATAAGAAGATTGCAATGTCACCATTACATCGAAGCAAAAAAATTTGCAAAGGTATGGAGGGCATTGAATCCATTTCCTTACTCAAGAGCCATAATGTGCCTAAACATATAATTTTTGCAACAACAAAAATGACAGTAATAAAATGAAACCCTTTTGTTACTCAATCCAATGTTTTCAAAAATAAAATTAAGCCTCAAGCCTCACCCAAATTTATAACAAATCATGTCTGCTAATACTTTTGTTCAACAATGACATGTGAGTAGTGCCATAGAGCCATGTTGAAGACAACCACATTATAAAAGGACACAACTTAACTAAACTAGGCACAGACGAGTAACTCACCTCACCTACCATGAGCAAAAACCTTTCAGACGATGAAGAATTGGCACAAAGGAGAAAGTAAAAACAGAGCAACATAAGTTTGCATATGGCCATTGACCATGTGCTGGTTCATTGGCCGATAACCAAACACATTGTAAAAAAACAGTTGAACAAACATCTGTCTGTCATTGTGTTCATGACTCATGACCCATGACGATTCCCCTGTTTTTTTATTAGCGGAGATACGAGAAAAAGAGCAAGAACCAGCAATGACCAATAAACACGCGTGAATGCATGAGTCGTGGTNGAACCAGCAATGACCAATAAACACGCGTGAATGCATGAGTCGTGGCGGAACCTTTGATATTCGTACTCCCTGTTTTCTGTTGTCTATGTCATGTCAATGCCAAACTATGCATCAAAAGAATCTGATTCGTGGAAGCCAGGAATCGAGGATTCGTGATTCTGAACGTGTTGGGTACGTGTGCCTCAAAAAAAAGTGGGGACGGGTTCATAGCCGGGGACATGATAGAGAAAATTTAAATATATTAATTTTTTTTAAAAATTAAATCTCATATATCATATAAAAAATGTTCCATCTTTTTAGAATCAATGAAGTAACTGAGCATTATAAAAAATCAAAAGAGTTATCAATTTCTATAACATATTTTCATAAATTACATAAATTTCTCCTAATGCAGGTGTATCTTTAGGAAATCAACAATAGGTTGTGCCATTACATAAATTTCTCCTAATGAAATCAACAATAGGTTGTGCCATTAGGAAAAATATTGCTACATTTTCATA
>MNCI01032459.1:36744-50590 GCA_015680685.1 Gnetum montanum | reverse complement strand
CGCTGGTTGTTCAAGAACGACGGCTCTCTTCTTAATCCCGGCTCCGGACTGGCCATGGATGTGAAAGAAAGCGATGTGTCCCTTCATAAGATAATTCTGTATCAACCCACTGGCAATGATAACCAGCAGTGGCTGGCCGCCTTCTGATCAGGGGCTTTCACTCTCCTTATCCTCCTTAAATAGCGGTTGTGGCTGTTCCCGTCATTCCATCTTAAATAATACGGTCATTTTGTGTGTGCTTCGAGTGCCTTGTTCTGTCTGGTTTCGATGCCACCGTGTTGATTGTGGCCGTTCCCGGTATTACATCTTAAATAAATAATACAGTCATTTTGTGTATGCCCTGAGTGCCTTGTTCTGTACCGTGTAATCACTTATGAATAAGCTCTCTCTCTCTCTCAATGAGCAAGGAAGTACATGTTTCAATCGATGATTAAGAACTTGGGAAACGAAATTAATACCCTCGGCTGCTGAGATGACTGAAAAAAACTGGAAGACCCGATGGACTTGGGAAAACAAACCGGTACATATAAAAAATTATAGCAAAATAGGTTAGCATTTTTAATTTTAAGTTTAAATGAATATCTATTCAATTGATTCTATGGGTCTTGAGCATTAACTGGTAACTCCTAAATCACTTAGTTTCCTTTGAATTCGCGTTTAAATCCGCAAGAAATCAATGTCTGCTCAATAGATCCTATGGAATTTTGGACCTAATAAAGTTTTAATTATAATTATAATTTTAAGTTTAATTTTAAGCTTGAATAAATATTTTTAAAATCTAGCAACTGATGTAGGCAAATGCAGAAGTAGACACATGATTCCTGAAACAAAAGAGCTACAATAATCAAGACAAAAGTGGATGCCATTGTTGAAATGCAACTTACCTGTTTTGTGCAGTGGCAAGATTGGTGATGCAGCAAAAGCAAGATCAGTAGGTCAACGCAGCGCAGCCAGATTGGCCATGCAGCAACGCAGTGATAGCAAAATTGGTTCATGTAGGATTCTATTGATTTTCCTATTAGTAATCTTTGCTTGATCATTGGTTGGGGGTGATAAGGTGTTGTGAGTTTGTGTTGCACCCCCAAGCGTTGCATTAACTTGTGAAAAGTAGAACTTGTGCAATGTATTTTGTTGTCCAAAATTAGTGCTTTGGGCACACCAAATCTGTTTATCACTTGTTATTGAAAACATCAAGCTACCATGCTAGATGTATAATCAGATATGGCTGTAGCTTCAACCCACTTGGTATACTCATCAATATCAATAATAATGTCAGCGGAGTGATTGGTCCCATAAAGTCAATATCCCAAAGGTTGAAAGGCTCTAGTGGTTGTGGCCATTCCTTTTTCACATGAATAACCCTAGTTATTCAAGAACGACGACTTGCTCCTCAATCCCAGCTCCGGCCTGGTCGTGGATGTGAGAGAAAGTGATGTGTATCTTCGCCAGCTCATTCTGTATTCACCCACTGACAAGGCCAACCAGTAGTGGTTGCCTTTCTTCTTACCACCGGTTGCATCGTTATCATGGCTTTATTTATGTAACTTTTCACTTCATCCTTTGGAATGGTTGAGTGAAAAAGTCGATGTTCGATCGGAGTGATATTTGGACTTGTTTTACGTGTGCTCTCTCTTGGACAGAGTACTTATAATAATATATGTGGTGATACTTTAATCTTGCGTGCGTAATTTTCATTCAAGAAGTTAATTAATTTATGCTGTACGGCCATAGCTCCGTGACTCACTTTATGGTGAAGAGGGTTTGGTACAATAATAGTTGAGTAGCATTAGGATGTTAAGTTAATTTAATTTTGGTGCTTTTTTTCCTCAGCCTTCGTGGCAAAGTTGCTAGAATGCTAGAAACTAGTAATGAGCAATGTGACAACTAAAAATACAAAACATTGCAAATTTGTTGCGTTGGTAGTAACTATGGTTCTTGGATAGATACATTAACTCTATTCATGGAAAGGAGGATGTATGACTTAAAAAGAGTCTTTTTCTTACACTTACTCATGATAGTTTTTTCATGTTGTCTTTATACTTCACGTTGCAATCCTTCAACTCCTCAAATCTACTTAGATTGACTACATGTTTGAGAGAGAATTTTTAAATTACTCATCTTTCTTGAAAGGTTTGTCCACCACCAAAAGTAAGTTAACCCACTCAGAAAGATTGGGCAAATTTGAGTAGTAATTCAACCCATACTATAGGACAACATCACTACTTATGCTCCTCATTACAGTTCACACGCATATTCAACTAACATATTCTAGGAAAAGCATTGTAATTTTGCTTAAATGAAGTGGCATTCATATCATTCAACATAGCTACATATTTTGGGAAAGACTTGAAACTATAATATTTATAATGAAACTTCAACTAAAAACTATATGCATGAAATATAAAAGTAAAACATAAATATGGTATCTCTTTGATATCTTTTCATGGTGATGAGTTGTGATTTGATGGGCCTCGATGTTAGATACTCGACATTGCCTCATCTAGACCTTGACTATAAATATTGCATTTAGGCTTATGGATGGGATATCCTAGAAGATAGTTAGCTTTTACTTTTCAAGTTCAATTTCAATTTCTTTTCTTTAAAGTTTGTTATTTCCAATGCATGCCCGCAATGTGATGTTTATAATCATATGGCATCTTTGTTCAAGTGTGACGTACTTGGACACATTACATGACTGGCAATAAAGATTGAGATTACTTTCATCATTACAGCATCCACTTAGATTAATATTGTTTTTTTAATTATTTATGCTTTCTATAGTTAAACATTTTCATTTATTATTATTTATTGTTCCGGTTGTTAAGCAGTGTACACCTTAATCATGAGCATTTAAGTGTAAATACTTGGTTGCCCAAAGGTGTATCATTTGGCACAACCAGTGATGTACACTTGGTAAACCCAGAAGTAGCTCCATGAAGTCCAAGACGTGTACAGACGATTAAGAGCGGATACCATTTCCTTAGGGTAATTTAGACTTTGTTTTTCATTATTCATTAGTTAATCAATTTATCTCTTTCTGTCATCAGGAGTAGCATAGCATAGAATTAGGAACCACATCCTATGCCTCACTTTGGACTAAACCATGCGTAATAAAGCTACCACTAGTCCAAGTGGGAAGATAGAAAACTACGATCAAGGCATAATGATCTAGATACCACAACTAGTTCCATCCATAATTGTGCATGAACACTTGTGATTCGTATGGTTGAGTGTAGGGGTACCTCATTGGTCATCATTGGCACCGTTGCTGAGGATGGTGCTAGCTATCTAGATTAGTTATATTATAGAAGATTGCTGTAAAGGAATTAACAATATATCTTTTAAAAACTCTAGAGCTCACACACATCATAAACCAAGAACAATGTCTCTCTTACACAAAAGTAACAATGCATGGTATAACGAACACATTCATTGGAGAAATAATGCCATATACGATGAAGAAGATTAGAGTGATCAACCTTATGTAGGGGTTTCTTATGATCATGATCACCCTAATTATACTCAACGACTACATTTACCTAAGGCAGCCAATCTTAGAGGAGATGACATAGGTCTTGAACTAGGGGAGGCCTCAAGGCTTAAGACCTCCTCAAAAATCAAAAAAAATAAATTAAGGAACCTTGGGGAACAACATAAAATCCATGAAAATTCTTCCAGTTTCTCATCTTCCTCTTCCCCCAACTTCTAGATGAACGTAGAAATAGAGATAGAGCTCCACTAAAGGGTCAAACTAAAAATCAAAATCGAACCCACGGGAAAAGTCAAAGAAGTCACCATGAACATAGAAATTTCCCTCACAACTTGTTTGATGATGATGAGCCCCTGTTGGCCACTAAGAGCCTAATGCATATCACATAGGCCATTAGATATCTCATAGGCATCGCAAAAAGAGTCAACTACCTAAGCTTGACATGAATAATATTCTGAAATTTGTAGGAGGCTATGATTTAGATCTGCAACATTATTTACAAGCCTTTTATGATGCTTGTGCTTATTACAACATTGAAAGTGAGTGGCAAAGGCTTAAGCTCTTTCCTAGAACAATAATTGATAGAGCCAAAGCATGGTATCGATCATTGAGACCAAATTCAATCTCACAGTGGTTAACAATGTTAGAACTTTTCAATGAAAGATACCAAACCTATAAGAGAGTTTCCAACCTAAGGAGACAAATCCAAGAGTGGAAATAAGAACAACATGAATCCTTGGACATGGCCTTAGATAGATATTATGCCTTGTTGAATAGATGCCCAGGCCATGGTTTCTTCGAGGAAGAGTGACTTTACCACATCTTAGATGGGCTTCGCAATGAAACAAGGGTGACCCTTGGAATGTATGACCTAGGGCAATTATACAAGCTTCAAGTCCATCAGGTCAAAGAGGTAATACAACATATGGCCAAATAAGAAGGAGAAATGTGCAAATGGAAGAATGTCGATAAATATCAAAGGGACCTAACTCTTTAATTGAAGAAGGTCCTAATTTATGATAAGGAAAAATGAAACTACCATTGATAAGATGATTCTACAACAAACTTTGTCAACAGAGAAGTCTATTGATGATCTAGAAGCAGAATTCAATAGGATGTCTAAATGGATAAATGAAAACAACATAAATATTATTGAAGCAATCGTGGAGATGATTAAGCAACACACACTAGGTGAACATAATAAACAAAGGACATAAAACTAAGAAATAATCAGGAACACTTTTTGACAAATGAAACACAGGGTTGATGAAAGTAAGACTAAAGACTCCACAACAAATAAAGATGATGGATGTGACCTATCCATATATGACCATCCAAAGGGCCACTTCCCCATACTATTGCATCTACAAGAGTATTTGACAAGTGCCTTAAATCCAAAGTTTGTGCAAAAGCACATGCCCGAGAGACTTCCTCTTCCATAAGGTAATTTTAGATAGTCCCATAACTAACCATACCATCCTAGTGGAGCTTATTACCAACCTCAACATTCTTAACCATAGTGGCAACAACCATAATCATGGGGGAGGCCACCATTAAATCAACCACATCCACCGAAACCTCATAGATATTATGTTCAACATCCTATTTCTCCAACCAATTTAGTGTCCTCCATGTCAAATTGCGACTACCACTCTCTCAAATACCATCAATACATGACATCCCCTGAAGGATCACCACCTCATGCTTCTTACCATTCAACTTATCCTCAATATTTTCATCATCAACCTTCTTATACACCATCACTAGCAACTCAAGAAGGTTCAACGCTTTAATATCAACAAAGGAATGCTACTTGTGCTACAAATGTGCAAGGACATGTTGACACAGGTTGGTCCCAACCACAACGCTGGAAATGTCCCTTCTAGAGGAAAGGTTGTAAGCTAAGGAAAACTATGCATGGACCCACCACATCATTTGAGGTAGCATAAGGTCAATCTAACATATCACCTTCCTTGTCTCAACCAATGTCCTCTAACCATGCACACGGGCCACCATTTGTCAGTACTCCAATTCCACATTCAACTAATGAATCTACAAGCATGGGGAGACAAAAAAAATCCATGCATACCATATCATAATCAAGGGTGCTATCGTGGGCCAGTCATCCATAATGTTAACACACCTCATGTCCTGGTCCATCATACATATAACAATTAGGTGTGTGACCAAAAATTTTTCTACTAAGCCACCACACCTCCAACAGGCATCCAATGGCTGGGGCATGAAGGGTTCTCAATGTTTCATACATGCATGGATTCTTTTCATCCACTTATTAGTCTTTTTATCTGTTTGTTTTACAATTTTTTATCATTTTCCTATTCTTTCTACTTTTCTACTTTTCTACTTTTCTACTTTTTCTAGTTGTTGTTTCAATTTTCCTTGTATGTAATCTCACTATTGATCATGTTGCCCATTGAGGTGAGGTTTTTTCTCTATGTTGTCGAGTCATAAGGGACTGATTATTTGAACATTGAGACTATGAAATCCATTCACCCATTCCATTAATAAGAGGTTCTTGCTCTAGTCATAATGGTAATCTTTTTCATCATCCAAACTCTAAATAACTTTATAATCATTGTGTTTAGATGGAAGAGCATAGAACTAAGATAGAATGTAAAGGGTGTGACATCAAGGGGATTTGTGGATTCTCTTTGGCTACTTTTGTAAGTTCTATCATGTTGATGAGGTTGTAATCATATGTAGATCTAATGAAAAATGGAAGTAAGAGCAACTTTAATTGGCACTTAGTAAACTTTTGTAGGTCCCACTAGAAAGACATGTACTCATGATTGAAGGTTGGTGACTTCTTAGAACCATAAAAAAACAAATAATTATGCCATAATAATGCTCCTCCCTTGGATAAAATGCTAAGTGATGTTACTCTTTGCACCTTTGATAGTCTTATGATTTTTTATCAATGGGATTAAATAATGTAGTATCACTAAAGGTGGTTTGGACTTGGTTTGAATCTTGGAATGAAGGACACATGGTTATCTAACAATTAATAACACACAAGATTTCATTATGACCAGTACAACACCTCATATCCTAATTTCTATAATCCCTTCTTCGGTCCATCTCACCTCGTTGTCTGAATGTTCATAACTTGTGGTTTTATGTAACATGGAGTAATTATCTCACTTCGGTGGTCTTAACATGTGTGTTTTGTTTCATAGGTATGCATTGCATTCAACCCCTCTAGTTCCTACAAACATTTTAGGCATGGTTACACAAGGGCATCATAAGCTCAAGCCTGCTTTGGGGAGGATCCACTTGTGTAACTTTTGTGACTTGTACTTGTTTAACATGACCACATCATTTTTCACCTTCAATGCATTGAAATTGTTATATTTTACTGTTTCCCTTATCATGAACATACTTTGTCCCAAAATCAAGCTTTAAACATCCTTTTTCTTACTCATTCTCGTACTTTTACCATTGACGACTTCACCTTATCCTACTTTCATTACCTCCAATTAATTTTACCACTTACCCAAACTACAGAATCTAACTTTCAACCTTCCAATCAAACCCAAAGCTTCAATTTGCATATCCTTTGGCCCCATAAAAATTAAAATTTTTTGATCTCAACGTCATATACTCGATGTCAAGTTTGAAAAAAATTATATATACTTGACCCCCATGCAACATGAACTTAATTTCTCTCATTTGTTACTAAGGGAGTTGTTGCCATTTTTTTGCACCTCCATCTTCCACTTGCGATATCTAGCTCTCTAATGCTTCAATTTCCATATCATTTGAATCTATCTAAACCCAAAGTGTTCAACTTATTCATGCGGGGGTAGGCCAACGTGCATGCAAACTTTGCACTGATTTGTTAGAATTTTCTATCGCCCAAAAGGTATTCTAAGGGCAAGGATATTAAGAACCATAGGACTTATAATGAAAAATCATTAACAATAGTGCCAGACATCCAATTTTTCTAACCCACAAGCCTATAACCATTATTTAAAGCCACACATAATGAAAAAGGAACTAGTTGTGATGGGTCGTAGGAAGAGATAGACACTTTTTTTGGGATTTTTTCTTGAAAATTTTCCTAACCTTGTAGTTAGATGCATAATAAGCTTAATGAACTAAGGTTATGAGTAAGGTATGAATTGATTAAGGATAATAAACATAACCTTGGTAATTTTTGGTTTTCACTTGATTGCAAATAGCCCCAAAAAGAGGTGCTTAGGGCAAACCCTCATAGAGAGCTGCTAAGCATCCATGTGATGGCCATGGCCAACAAGGAGAACAAGCAAAACATGGTAAATAGGAGGACCAATCCTTTAATATCCATAAAGAGGCCCCTGTTATAGGGCAAATAGCCCAAGCTGAGGCCATAGAAGTATCGACTCTCGAATAGGGACAACGTCTCATGTTGCCCCTTGATTGCCTTGTTGCCACATTGAAAAAGTCCACATTGGCTTTGGTCATTATGGAAATGAACTTCAGTCTGTTTGTGGAGTTCACTTCTAAAGTAGTGCAGATGTAACTCAAACTATTTCCATTATGGTCAATCCTATCAGATAATGGTGAATGGTACCTAGGGGAAGTCTATCAATTCTAGTACAATGAGGATGAGGGTACCATTGTGAATATCTACAGGGTGCATGTCTCTTACGTAGTTAAAGATATAGCTATAGCTCTCAACCTACCTAATGAAGAGGCCAAGGTTACTCACCTATCCACCAGATTCGACCCCAAAATGAAGAGACTGTGGCTGAAGCGAGTGTACATTAAAGAAGATAAATCATACCATGAGATGACCTTGGAAGAGAGAATTTACTTCAAGATTGCAACATACCACCTGTTTTCCACTAAAGGGCTCAATTGCATTTCCACATATGTGACTAGGGGAAGCACCATTTTAATGAAAAAATTTAGTTAACCTTCCCCAACACTATTTCATAGAGATCCAATAGTGGTTCGAAGAAACAAAATCAGGGAGACCAACACTTCCATTTCCTTGTCTGATTAAAAAGCTACGCAAGCATGTGGGAATCTTAGGATATACCAATGATATCCTTTGGAAAGCTCAACACACCTCCTTTGTAGAGCTCTTCAAAATTGTAGCACCAAGAAAAGATTCTGGTGAGGAGCAACAAGCTAAAAAGGAGTCAAAACCAAGAATTGAAATGCAACAAGAGCTTGGGCAATGCTTACAAGCACAAGCTCTGCCACCACCACCACAAGATTATAGACTGTTAATGAGCCACCTACAAAGAATTGTTGAGACTATCAGCTTGGGGAGTAGGGATGAGGCCAATCTCTTCTAGGTTATGGACAATGTGATATAGTCCATTATATTAGTCGATCTAACAAGGGGGAGATCTCAATTTAGTCAGAAGGAGGGGGATCCCAATGGTCATGCCAAATCTTTAGGAATGTTGCATCCTTTCAAGTCACATTGGAAATAGGAGAAGGTGCCATGGTTGTGGTGCTACAACATGAGGATGTAGTAGGCGTAGTAGAGGTGATCACTGATCACATCAAGGAACCATTCAATGTTCCTATTATGCCTCCAACCAATCTAGCAAGGATGAAAGATGCACAAATGCTGGTTGGGACCTCAATGACTCCTACAATGCATGAGGATGTGCTTGATCACTTACTGTAGATAGGTTAAGTGATAACCACTCTATTCAACATCCCTAGCAATGTTACTACAGCATAATTGGACCTCATCACTACAAAAGGGAAGTTGATCATGGCTAAGGTTAGGGAAAAACATGCAGAAGCTAAGGTGAAAATATTGTAAGAAGAGCTAGCTTCCCTGCACACTAAACAATGGGATCCTACCCGTTTCATCACACTAGACCAACTAGAGTAGTTTCGGACAAAGGCATTTGATGAGTGGCGAGGTACCCCTACACTCAACCATACAAATATGAGCATAACACGCGTGATCCGGTTGAACTCCATAGAATAAGTGCCTACACGCCTCATGGAACACTTAAGGTCAATTTTTCATTGTCTTCCCAGACTTGTATTTTTCACGGTGTATGGTTAAGTAAGTCTGAGGTATGTGATTTTTATCTTTTATCTCATATGCTAATGAGGTGAAGGGTGAAGAGACTAATTAACTAAATTTAACTAACTAACTAAGCCTTAATTAACCTAGCATCAGCATTTGTTCCCACTTACCATTCACACCCTGAACCAATGCAACCTTGGTTACCAAACGCTAGTCGTTGCTGGGATCACCAAGCATAATGCAAGTGCTCGAAGCGATTGTACTGAGGCACTTAACTATAGGAGAAGGGTTAAGAGAGATTTAATAAACTAAGAAAGTAATTAAATGATAAACAATAAATAACAATAAATAAAATCCTAATTAGCCTATTCCATGCACTGCAAGGTTTATCGAAGAAGTTCGTCTTTATTTCTGTACACAAACATGTGCTCAGGTACAATATTTGCTCGAATAAAGATCCGTTCACTTTGGAGTTCCTATTGCGGGCACATGGAAAATATTCTATCTCTAGAGGGGAAAAACTACCAGATTTTCTCTATGGTCTATGCCTAGATTGAAAAACAAGGGAGAGCAACCTCTTTTTATAGACTTGGTGGTGCACCGCGATATCGCGTATGCGATATCGCAGGGGATGACGCGATATCGCGAGGGATGTGATATCGCGACGGCCTCAATATCGCATACACGATACCATGGCCCATGCAATATCATGTCCCATCATACCCCCATGACTGAATGAAAACTCGTCCTCGAGTTCCTTACAATAATATTGGGAAGGTATGGGATTATTGACTTGGATGGAACTAATGGTGAATGGGATGACATGTGAACAGATCATCATTACAAGACATGACAAAATAAGTGTTCATGACAACAAGAGTGAACACCTTATTACAATTGACATCAAGACTTATTTGGCAGCTGAGAAAGAGAGAGAGAGAGAGAGAGAGAAGTTTTGCTACTGCCAACGCCAAGATTGCACCTTTCATTGTCTATCCATAAGCACGCCATCGATCTTGCTCTTTGCATAACTACTTTCAGTGCTGCTCCATTCCAAGTGTTCCCTCTAGATCCAATCTGTTGTTGTATGATTTCCATCTGCACACACAACACAGTCTTTATATTAGCAAGGGTAAATGAATCTCAATGTAGTTGATACCTTGCTTTGGTAAAAGATCCATTGGCTAGGTTATGGTATGGCTAATATGGGTCTGGAGATATAATAGTGATGACTACCGAAGGTGTAGGGGTTAGGAAAAAATCGAAAAAATTGGGCCCTATACCCCCATGACTAATCGCGAACCTCCAGTAGCGAGAGAATGGAAAAAGAAAAGAAATAAGAAAGATGAAGAAAAAGAGACAACTATAACGTTGATGAAATGGATGTCAAGATGGAAATGAACAAAAGAAAATTGATTGCAAAAATGTTAAGGGAAAGAATTTAACTGGTGCACCAAATAGGAATGCCAGTGGGTCATCCCCAAAGTAGGCTCATGCCCTTAATGCCCTAACAAACCCACATTCAAAGAGTCCGTAGGCTCTAGGAATGTCATTCGGAACAAAAGTTAAAGTCTTAACCATAAGAATTTACCAAAAAGAAAATAATGTATCAACCAAAATATACACTTATGATACAACCGACAATGAGGTGAACAATGGAGAGAAGGATGGAGAGAAGAAAATGGAATGGAATCCCAAGAACAAGGTGGTGTACAGTCCCTTGTGTAGTTAATGATTAATGTGACTTAGCAATTCCCATTCCAAATCCAGCCTCAAACAAACCACATCCAATGACTTCGCATCAATGCATTCGGCTAATCCATCCACTCAAAGTAACAAGAATTCCTTCACCCAAGAGCCACTACCATTCCAAAGAAATAAAGGAGGAGAGAATGGGAAGCGAGAAGGGCCTTAGTTAGAGGGAACATGTTGATTTTAGTTCCATAACTAGTGCTTGTAGTGTACCGCCTGAAATCGTCGGTCCCCGGCTAGAACGGGAAACAGAGACCGCGGGGTCACAGGACAAGCGCAAATGACCCCACCTTTGCCTGAGGGCATGCTGGAATGCACGAAGGTAGGGTACCTTGGGTGGTCCGCACGCGGATCAGACAAGGATTTCCCCGAGCGCCGCCGAAGTGTTATACGCTGGGTTATGAGTAAACGGAGCGTAAATAGTGAAACAGGCGTAGACAGAGCGTAAGCATAAAGGACGTAAACACAGTCGGGCGTAAACAGCGTAAACAAATATAGGCACAGCGTAAGCGTATACAAGCATGGATAGCGTAAACAGCGTAAATAAAAGTAGGGCGTAAGCAAACGTAAACGGTGTAAACAGTGGACGTATGCGGGCGTAAACGGAGCGTGAACGTAAACAGGCGTAAACGAAGCGTGGGCCAAATTAACATAAAACTGTAAAAGAACTTGCAACAAGCATAAACAGTGGATTACAGAGTAAAAATGTTGTGCACCGGTCTAACGCAGTTGTGTAGGGACACAAGGCGGACGTAAAGCCCTGGTGGACGCAGGGATGCAGCTGGCTAACATGGTAAGCGGAGCGTGGATTGTGCTCGGCGTGCAGGACTTCCAGCGTAAGCGTAAGCGTAAGGGGGTTTCTGCAGCGTAATTGCTCTGGGTCTATTCTAGTAATTTTTTGCCGACAATGTAAATGCGAAAAACTGGGCTATTTATAGGGGTAGGGTTATCGAGAAAATCAGACTGGGAGACACATGGCTTATAGACCGGGCATTACAATTTAGAAACATGGTATACGTTGGGCGTATACGCTACAACAGGCCGGCGTATATGCTGGGCATAGACTTGGATAGATGTTGGCGTATACGTTGGGGCGTATACGCTGATGGATGCTGGACGTCGACTTGCTTCAATTCTTGCTCCTATTGCACCTGCTGAGCGTGCGTGTTAGGCATGTATGCTGACCATCGGGTGTAGACACTGGGCGTAGACGCTTCGCATATACGCTGGGCATAGACGCTGGGCGTAGATGCTAGCACAACACTTGGTTTAAAACTGGGCGTATACGCCGGCACAACACTTAGTAAAAACCAGGTGTTTCGATTCTCAAAATTGCCCTCTGTGACTTCAAATGTAGCCAAAATTGCCTGTGGGTCATGGGGATCTGCTTCTTGTCAGATAGATGCTAAACTCAAAGATTTTTGTGGTGTTTCATTGGCCCCTCTTTGTTGACGCTTGGAGGAATCGACCCGAGAAGCGTCGACAAAGAAGCGCAAAACACCACAAGCAACTTGATAAAAGCTTTGTCCTTTGCCACTTGACCAGACATCATCGTACCGTGTTCAGTGGTGAATGGGATTGAAAGGGCAAGATTGGTAATTGGCAGGAGGGAAGGGATTGTGGGAATTGCTGACTGCCCAAGGGACCATGCTGGGAAAATGGGATGCTCAGGTGTGCGGCATGCCAGTCCTCATCGATAGCCATTTTTTGGTAGACTCGGAACTCAGGCATGCGATGCTCGTCCTTTGGCGGAACAGTGCTCTTGGTTAGTGTTCAAGAGGGCTTGTTGCCAATGCCAAAGCCATGGGGTGATGTTTGGCATTCTTTGGAGGAACAGCACCCTTCTTTGGGGAAACTGTAAGCGACATGCCAAAGCCATGCAATAGGATATTTTTTTTATTGCTTTTGACATGAGTACGTATTTTCAAGACCGATACCTTCCCGCCTGGGGCTGATATGGGAAGTGCCAAGGGTCTCGTTTTTTTTTTTTTGAAATTTGTCCTTGTACTCATGCGCGAATATTATGTTTTATGTGTTGCGACTGCTGTAACGTTTTGCAGTGTGCAATAGTTTGGTAAACAGATAGTGGGTTTTCGGGGAATGGGAATGTGCGGGTTGACGGTTCGATTTAGTCTTGCCAGGTGGAAAAATGGACATTGCCTCATCTTGTTGCCTATGATGAAACGCACTCTCGTACGAGAAATTCCGAGAATCATCCTGCAAACACAACTTCAAAGAGTCAAGAAAACCATGAGTGAATTAATGAGTTTAGATTTAAACAGCTTCAAGTGAACAAAAATATTGGGGCGATTCTGAGTATTGAATGTGAATGTCGCCGATGCTGATGAGGGATGCAATGATTCTGATAAATGAATGTGGCTGTGGAATGAAGAGTCAAAGATGCACGCGCTAGTTTATAGTCTTAGCAGACTATCATGGGTTAGTTTTATGTCGTTTAGCATCGTGGCAGACGTTACGTTGCCAGTTTTGAGTCTTGGCAGACCATGAAGAGGCGAGCTAATTTATAGTCTTAGCGGACTCCGTGGTGTTAGTTTATAGTCATAACCCAGGACTGTTCTGTGGTATCAGTTTATAGTCGT
>MNCI01032459.1:5440-21783 GCA_015680685.1 Gnetum montanum | reverse complement strand
TCACCAATTCGTTGAAAGTTCTTATTATTTTGAAGAAAGGACTGTACATTTCCAAGCCAAGAGAGACCATAGAAATTTTTGGATGTATGGATGAAGTGGACTCATTGCCTGCCATATTAAAAGAAACATACCTTAGTATCAACATCATTAAGAACACTTATTGGATGACAAACTTACAAGATGGATAACACACACACACACAGACAAAATGAAAAAGTATAACGACGTTGTAAAAAAAAACAAGAGAAGTTAAAGAAATTTTTAAAACAAAAACATCTAAAACAAAAATTTAAAAAGAACTAAGGGCCCCAAATGATTAGCATAGGTGGCCATCTCCCCCATGACTAAATGGAAAGGGAGAGATCCAAAATAATGAACGCCTATTTGAATTTCTTAGAAGTGTCCAACTTCTCCCAATTGATGTTCTTAGATTAAGGGGTGAAAGTTGGTGACGCTCATATTCCAATGTATCTATGCCTTTGTTATGGGCATGAGTTGTTCCCCTAGTTTGTTCCATGCATGTTGGTCAATTGATCTTTCAAATAGTTGTCAACCACGGGGCATCCACTTGTTGTGTGGTTGCTACATACATGAATCTTTGTCTCAGAGTTTCTAGGGCACACTTGTTGCATGTAGGAGATGTTGAGCATTCCTCCATGTCGTGACCCGATGAGTCACTGTATGTGATGCACAAAACTTTCTTCTTCTTGATCTTTTCATAAATTTTTACCTTAGATATTTCCAAGGAAAGATCACGAATTCCTAGGCATGCATCTATCGCGCTTAGCCATGCCCTTCCCATTATAATTGGGAAGTCCCCTTCATTGTCGTTAACTTCTATCACCAGAAAATCAGCTAGGTATGACCAACCAGACACAGTGGTAACGATGTCCTCCACCAATCCCAAGGGAATGATGATGGATTGGTCAGCCATCTCTAGTTGAATATTTCTCTTCTTGAGTTGGGGTAGGTTCTAAGCTTGATACATTTCTCATGAGATTAAGTTGACTCTGGAACCTGAGTCAAGAAGAGCTTTATGTGGTTTGTTCCTGGAAACTTGTAGGTAGATTAAGAGGCTTTCAGGATCAGAGAGTTTCCTGGGAAGGTAACCGTATCTGTTAAGCTCTGTTGTTGGACTGAAGGGAGCCTTGAAGTCTTATTGCTAAGAGGAGAGTGCACAGACTCAACCACTTGGTTTTGTGAGAGCATGTTTGGGCTTTTGGTTCTAAAGAAAGGTCTTCTCTTCTTGCGGTTTTCAGAACCAGTAGTGGGTTGAATATTTACAGCTCTCGTAGCATTATGTTGTTATGGTTGAGTGGGGAGTTCCCCTTGCATTGTTGGAGTGGGTGGTATGGGAACTACCAGTGGAAGAGAAGTGGGTGGATTAGGAGGATGGTATGGATGTGGAGCATCTCCTAGAGGAGAAGGAGACCTTCTAAAGTACTCCCAAACTTGTTAGTGACGTTGGGGAGTTGTGTGACCCATGGAGTCACTTGGAGAAACCAGCTGCTACACGTAATAACCATATGAGTCTGGTTGTTGGCAAGGGTACTGTTGTTTCGGTGGTGGCATCCCCCATGACTGTGGGTATTGCCACTACTGATGTTGCTCGATAGGTTGTGGTGGAGTTCCACTTGGATAGTACATTAATGGTTGGTGAAACTTTCTTGGGTTACCTTGGGGTTAAGGTAACCTTCGGGGTGCCTACCATTTGTTAAGTCTAAGGTTGAGTGCATACACCCCAGACACTTGTCGATGTTAGATGATTGGACAACATCCCTTAGGATGGTCATATTGGTAGATCTCACATCCATCGTCATTGTCTGTATCCAAATCCACAACCTCATCATAGATAGTTATTTTCCCCTTACCCTTATCACATGCAAGGCCTGAATCTCTCCGATTTTTCTTATCCTTGTCACTACTTCGTTCCTCCTTAGACTCTTCTACAATTTTCAGTATAGTTTCAATTTTATTGTCTAAGGAGCTCCATACTTCATCTACCTTAGCCGCCACTTCTATTGTTAGCTTCTGAAGTGGCAAGGTTTTCCTATTCACCAACTCTTCAAGTGATGACTCATCCTCTTCATTATAGAATCTCACTCCCTTCTTTCAAAGGGAGGGATCACGATTATATTCTTCTACGCTCTCTCTTTTTTATAGATCCCCTTCTTCTTTGGCTACTTTCTCCCATAACCTATGAATTTCATGGGATCTAAATTCAAATAATCTCCCTTGGGCATAAGTCCCAAGGGTTCTCCGAGTTTCATACCTTAGCCCATCTACGAGATTGCAAATTTGATCCTATTGTGTGTAGCCATGGCCCAGGCAATGATGTAGCAATGCATAGTCGTAGCCCATGGCAGCATCCAAGGGTTCGTGATTACCTTACTTCCATCCTTGGATATGCTTATGCAAGTTAGACACTCTGGAGTACGTTTGGTATTTATCGTTGAACAACTCTAACATCGTACTCCATCTCCTAATGGTTTCCAGTTCTAAGGACTGGTACCAACTCTCTGCTTCCTTAATGAGTGTCCTAGGGAACAAATTTAATTTTTGCCACTTGTTCTCTATGTTCTGCAAAGCGTAGGCATCATGGAATGCCTATAAATAATTTTGCAGGTCAACATTGTAACCTCCCTCAAATCAGGAAATGTTATTCATATCAAGTCTCTTGATCTGACTATCTTTTAGATGCCTTATGGGTATCGTAACTACCTCCATTATATCGAGCATACTTCGGGTTGCTAGTAGGGGTTCGTCATGATCATCTCTCTTATGACGTCTATGATGCCTACGTTGTTCCCTACTTTCCCTTTGTTCATGCCTAGATTCTCTTGACTACCCTCATCCTCTCTCTCGACTCTCTCATCAAGGTCTCTCATTTTGCCTCCTCTATCCTCGCTGTTATGCTCTTGATGACTATGCCTTGATGTGGAAGGAGAGGATGAATGGTGTGATGAAGGGGAATAAGAAGGGGAACCATCGCCATGACGATGTTTCTTACCTTCTCTTCGGCTGCTATGGCCCCGATCGTGATGATAATCAAAATGCCCATCCTTGTCATGTGTCTTTGTTCCCTCAGTGAATAGTTGGCATTCATGGGGATCAGAACTAGGGTTTTGTATCATGGAGTGTAGGTTCTGATATCGTTAGGAGGGGGAACATCCTTCGATAGAGAACCCGTTATAATAGGTTCACCATCTCTGATTTCACTTAGGACATGCGAGACCTCTTTTCCCTTCAACAGTGTATGGTGGTTCTTCTGCCTTGAGTCCCTTAAACATTGTGTGGCTATGGGATAGTAATCCCTTGTGTCAAAATCACCTATAACATACTCAGCATAGAGCTGAGTCATGCCAATCTGTGACAAAGCATGAAGGAGCATGTTGGGGACTGCACGATCTGGAGGTAACACTATGTTACCTTGCAAGTCTCTCCATTGCAGCTGTTCATCTTGATGGAGAATAAAAGTAAAATTGGGTATATACTCATCGGGATGAGTATATACTACCCTATATTGTTGAGGAACTGGCAGATTTTGGTTATGTGTTTTAGACTGCCGACTGTTTCTTGTATGATCCCTAGGTGGTGAAATGCTCTTATGAGAAGAAGACATTTTGACTTAATTTGGTGTGCTATTTAACCGTTATTTAATTTTTCTTCTAATTAACCCTAAGGTTGTTTAAGCTCCCAACGATGTGAGTAATTTCCTATGTTCTACTTAGTGCACAAACAGTTAGTCCCTGGCAACGGCGCCAATGATGAGTGGCGAGGTACCCCTACGCTCAACCATACGAATACAAGCATAACACGCGCGATCCAGTCGAACTCTGCAAACTAAGTGCCTACATGCCTCATGGAACACTTAAGGTTAATCGTTCATTGTCTTCCCAGACTTACTTGTATTTGTCACGATGTATGGTTAAGTAAGTCTGAGGTATGTGATTTTTATGGTTTTTATCTTTTATCTCCTATGCTAACGAGGTGAAGGGTGAAGATACTAATTAACTAACTTTAACTAACTAACTAAGCCTTAATTAACCTAGCATCAGCATTTGTTCCCACTTACCGTTCACACCCTGAACCAATGCAACCTTGGTTGCCAAATGCTAGTCATTGCTGGGATCACCAAGCGTAACGCATGTGCTCGAAGTAGTTGTACTGAGGCACTTAACTATGGGTGAAGGGTTAAGAGAGATTTAATTAACTAAGAAAGCAATTAAATGATAAATAATAAATAACAATAAATAAAATCCTAATTATCCTATTCCATGCACTTCAAGGTTTATCCAAGAAGTTCGTCTTTATTTCTGTACACAAACATGTGCTCAGGTACAATATTTGCTCGAATAAAGATCCGTTCACTTTGGAGTTCTTACTGCTGGCACATGGAAAATATTCTATCTCTAGAGGGGGAAAACTACCAGAGTTTCGCTACGGTCTAGGCCTAGATTGAAAAATAAGGGAGAGATGCCTCTTATTTATAGACTTGGGGGTGCACCGTGATATCGCATACGCGATATCGCAGGGGATGATGTGATATTGCGTACGTGATATCGCAAGGGATGTGATATCGCGATGACCATGATATTGCATACACGATATCACATCCCATTAGCATTTATGAAGCTAGAAAAGGAGAAAGCAACTACTGAGCAAGCAAAGGAGATGGTAGTCTAGAATGTCTTTTCTACAAATGCATGAACTCATGTGCATAAAAAGGCATTAACCATTGTTCAAAAAGAAAATAAGCAACTTGCTAAAGAGAATGATTGATTGATTACAGTGGAAAGCAAAAGAACATCTTGAAAGAGAGTGTTCACCAATTGAGGGAACAAGTAGTGAGGGTCAACCAAGATATGGTTCAATTGGCCTAAGAAAATAGAACCCTCTCTATGGAGGAGGTACATGCTATTCATTAAAAGACAATAATCAAGATCAACGCATGGTAGAACAAGGCTAAGAAATATGAGAAGTTAAAAGAACACTTCCAGGACTAGGTTGGCATGTATAAGGAAATTAATGAGAAGGAAATTAGGATGGCCAAGGCTCACATTAGCTCCTTGGCAGCACAAACTTCTGAATGGTAGGCCATTTTAAATAGATATGCCATGGTTCAATAAGCAGAAGTTAAAAATAAGGACCTGCAAATAAAAGATTTAAAAGAATACATGGTATTGGCTAACCTCAAGTATGCCAACCTTGCCATGTTAATAGCAAGTCATCCCCAAATTGAGTTGGAGAAGCAAGTGGCAACCACCTATGCACTGTATGAGAAGGAGTTTGCATATTGGAGGGATGCTTTGCAAAAGTTACAAGTGGCAAACTTAGAAAGAGATGTGGTCAAAGCTAGCTACCAAGGATAGAAAGATGTGGCCTCAAACCTAGCTCGGAGATTGACAAACTATCATGAGCTCAGGGATAAAGCTAGGGCTTTTGAGGAGGAACGATAGTAGTTTGTAGCATGGTACATCAAGGAAAATCGAATTTTTTTACAATTGCCATGTCCTCGGGATGTACTAGCACTAGCACATATTGGCACAACATCCTGGATGATGCATGACCCAAGGACGGAGGAGAAAAAATTGCAAGCCTTGCTCAACTGTTACAAATTTCAGCAGCCTAACAACAAAGGGAAGTGACCAATGGAAGAGCCACCACCTCCAAGCACTACATGAGCTTTCCTGTCTTGTTTTGTTTTGTTTTGTCCTATTTTTGTAATAATGTGTCCCATTTTTGTACTGCACCACTACGACATGTGAAGAGTTGGTCATTTTATCCATTGTTTGAGTTAGTCAATAATCCCATACCTATCCAATATTTTGTAAAGAACTTGTTTCTCATTTTTGTTTAACTCGATGATGAATTTTCATTCAGTCAAGGGGGGTATGATGAGTTGTGATTTGATGGGCCCCGATGTTGGATACGTGATGTTGGAGTCCCAACATCATGTACCTAATGTCAGGGCTAATAAGTGACATCACATACTTGATGTCACCTCATCTAGACCTCACCTATAAATACCGGACTTGGGCTTTTGGATGGAATATCTTAGAAGATAGTTAGTTTTCAATTTTCAAGTTCAATTTCAGTTTCTTTTCTTTAAAGTTAGTTATTTTCAATGCATGCCCATAGTGTAATGTTTGTACTCGTATGACACCTCTATTTGAGTGTGACATACTTGGACACGTTACATGATTGGCAATAAAGATCAAGATTACTTCCATCATTGTAGCATCCACTTAGATTAATATTGTTATTTTAATTATTTAATTCTTTCTGTAGTTAAACATTTTCATTTATTGTTATTTATTGTTCCTATTATTAAGCGAAATGTGTATGCCTTAATCACAAGTGTTTAAGTGTAAATACTTGGTTTCCTAGAGGTGTATCGTTTGGCACAAGCAGTGACGTACACTTGGTAAACCTAGAAGTAGCTCCACAAAGTCCAAGACATGTATGGATGATTAAGAGCAGATACCATCACCTTAGGCTAATTTAGACTGTGTCTTCTATTGTTCATTAGTTAATCAATTTACCTCTTTCTGTCATTAGGAATAGCATAGCATAGAATTAGGAACCACATCATATGCCTCACTTTGGACTAAACCATGCATGACAAAGCTACCACTAGTCCAAGTGGGAAGACAATGAACTACAATCAAGGCATAACTATCTAGATACCACAACGAGTTCCATACATGGAATTCAACTAAATCATGTGTGAATGCTTGTGATTCATATGGTTGAGCATAGGGGGTACTTGGCTACTCATCACATGGCCTCTTGGAGGCTTCTCCTCTTCTTCTANTTGGCTACTCATCACATGGCCTCTTTGAGGCTTCTCCTCTTCTTCTAAAAGTCATAGGAATTTATGGAAAATGAGGGTATGTAAGAATGCATTGAGAGAATAAAAGAATAAGAATCATTCATAACAAGATTGTGAGAAACTTAGCAAGTAATTGTGAGAAATTAGCAACTTGGACTAACCATTAGAGAGCTTTTAATTAGAAAAACCATTGGTGCGAGAATGCAAGAAGGATACTCTTGGAGCTTAAAAATAGAAACTAAAGCACTCTTTCAAAGGGATAGAAAATAGAGTATAAAAGGAGAAAGAAAAGCTTAAGTCAACTCATTTTCACTTCATTGCATAATGCTCCATTGTGCTTCTACATGGAGTCTTTGGCCTTAATTTATAGCTTTAAAAGTGAGAGAAATTTGCCAATTTTGGCATTATTCTCATAAACAAAGATATACTCTTCATAAAAGTGAATGAAAAAAAAATAACTCATGTAGTTTATTTTATTTTTTTGGGACAAGGCTGTTATGATAACTATGATGATTATTCAAAATGACAATTTTTGAGAAAGTTTCAAAGCTTTATGCTTTCTATAACTTTCATATTTTTGCAAGAACTTTATGGATTCATCACCATTATTTGCAATTGATTTCTTAATGATAAGAGAATAAATAGCATAAAATTTAAAGCATAGTTGCTATTGATTTCTTAATGATCAAACGATAAATAACATTAAATTTAACCATAGTTGAGATGTAGTAGTAACACTCACCTTTAAGCGAAAAAAAAACTTGTTTTAAAACTAAATTTTAATACTTTTAGAAAAAAAAAGGCTTGATGAAGGTTTTCCTATGAATCTCTAATTATAACTTTAATTACCATGATTTCTTTGCAATTCTTAATTTCTTACACTTCTAATGCTTTTAATCATCTTGAATATAATAATTATTAGAGATAGTGTGTTATGCCCCATGTATCCAATAACATAAACAAGAAAGGAAAAAAGTTAAATTTGCACTTTGTCATCACATCATGCAAAAAGACAAAATTTTTTTATTTTATTAAAATATTGATGGAAAAATGTATTAGAGAATGACCCTAATCTCTCGTGTCTCTTGAATTTCAAGCCTAATTTTTCATAAAATAGGT
The DNA here is from genome assembly GCA_015680685.1 of Gnetum montanum. NCBI lineage: Eukaryota > Viridiplantae > Streptophyta > Gnetopsida > Gnetales > Gnetaceae > Gnetum > Gnetum montanum. The sequence goes on along the minus strand of MNCI01032459.1, from coordinate 13,829 downwards.
TTGTCCTCACATATTCTATTATGGCCCCATCATTTGGCTATAAATATAGGGGCAATTCATATTTGTAAGTGATGTAGTTGATGTCATTGAGGTAATTTGATGCTACAAAACTAAGATAGTTCATGTTACGAAATTTTTCACCGCAATAACTTTTATCATCTATCATCAATTCAACATATACACCAATTCATTAATTTGAAAAATTGAATAATCACATTTGCAGTCATTCTTGTATTACAAATTTCACCCATCAAATAAACTCAAATCAATTTTAAATCTTGCAAGCACATAGATTTTTAAATTATGTTGTTATCAAGTATTCACTCACTCCATAACTCTCTTGGATTGTAAAGATATTCATCATGTGAATTATCAATTTCTATTCACAATGCTAATCAATTTTATTTAGGACCCTTTTTCAGGATAGATTTGAATCATAAAATAAATTTCAATTGATTTNGGGTGGCTCAACTGAGAAAAACCGATTTTTTATTTTGTACTAANTAGGCTTATAGATTGTAGAATGAGCTTTCCAACCACCTAAGATCAACCCATAACTTATCTAGATCACAAAAATATTGTTAGTACAAAATAAAAAATCGGTTTTTCTCAGTTGAGCCACCCGCATCATTTGATATATTGGGCTCCCAAAAATATGAAAAATAAAAAAATCTAAATCTTCTTACATCTAAAAACTCTACAATTGATTGGTATGAGAGCTAAGTTTAGAGAAAAATGTAGTCTAATAACACAAGATGGAACTACAATAATAGAAATCTAATTCCTCACTGTAGATTTTGTGAGAAGATAAAGACACACATACAAAGACTGCTGTAAAAGAATAAAACATAAAATGTACCTTCAAAAACAGATGAAAAGAGAAGAAAATGTAAACAAAAAGAGAGGGACCAATGCTAAAGGAAAACTTAAGTTTATTACCGGTTCTGGTTCTGTAAATTGCATGATTTTGCATTTGGTTTTTCCTTCTTACACTCGCATGCAATTTTCGTGATTTCTGGTTTCATTCTTTCTCGTAACCCTAACTTGCTATTTTATATGGTTTTTGTTTCCGTTTTAACAAACCGTAGCAAGCTTTCTTGTCGCTTCCCCAGATTCGGAATATGGCAAAGTTGGTTAAGATGAGGACTAAGAGTCGAAAATGGCGAATTTGTTCAGGTTTTGGATATGGAAAGTTTTAAGATTCGGAATATGGCAAAGTTGGTTAGGCTGAGGACTAAGAGTCGAAACCTGGATATGGAAAGTTTTAAGATTCGGAATATGGCAAAGTTGGTTAAGATGAGGACTAAGAGTTGAAAATGGCGAATTTGTTCAGGTTTTGGATATGGAAAGTTTTAAGTAAGTGGAATGATTATGAATGAATAGATGCATCTGCTTATGAATAATCTATGGTGGATGCCATGATAAGTCCGCTTCAGGACCTTGACACTTTCTCCGCATGCAATTTTATAAATGCATTGTCAAAGGTCTTTGCGTTCTTTCTAGCTTCGTAGATGTCTAGTGGATGCCATGATAAGCCTGCTTTAGGACCTTGACACTTTCTCCGCATGCGATTTTATAAATGCTTCTCAAATATCTTTTTAATCTTTCTCGCTTCGTAGATGTCAATCTGAAACCTCATTTCAGATAACATGCTAAGGTTATTGAGGCAAGAGTTAGCCAAAGTGGCAGTATCTCGAAAATATCGCTGGCAGAAAGGTTGCTATTTTAAAGACAGTAAGGTCTCATCTTGTAGTTTTGCTTCGTACATTGGAGGGTTCAATGAAAATTATAGAATGCCTTCGAAAATCTAGAATACAAGATCAATGGCTGGTTTATTTGGTATCCAAGCATTCTAGAGTTTTCCAAAGGACTCCTGTTTTTTCACCTTTTTTTTTTATCACGTATTGCCGATCTGAAAACCTTGAACACCCCGCGTCATTTCTACGCATTTTTGAAGCTATAGTCTACGGTGGTAGCCTTGAACAACTCAAGCAAAGGTTTCGTGTTTTAGCAGAATCTGGCCTTTCTGATCAAGAAATTAATCAAAAAAATTTAAGCATCCATACTGCTTTAAGCAATCACTTGATAAACTGAAAATGTTGATTTCATTGTAAATGAGGCTTGGCTGCCCATGAATGCTGTTGCAACGAACCTTCTTGGTGGGTGCTTAGCTTAGAGAAGAGACTCAAACTAACATCTCACTGGATATTGGTGCTTAGGTTAGAGAAATTCCTCTTAGAAATGATATAGTTAGGGCCTGGATTCAAACTAACGTCTCACCGGTTTGTGATTTCTAATGGTAGGTTCATGGAAATTCATGTGAATCAAAGTCCTTATGATGAACAAGTGCTATAAATGTTTTTTAAAAAAAGGTAAATGAGTTATAGGTATAAAATAACAACAACAACAACAAATTGCTTTATCTTTTAATTGAAATCTATGATTTTATTAGTGAGTTACTTTGATCTTTTTTATTAGTGAGTTACTTTGATCTTTGTTTTCCTTATAGGTGGAAAGCATGAAGAGATTCACATCACAAAGCATATTTAGAGATTGGTTATAAAGCATTGAGACATCCAAAGTATTAGTTAGAAGATAAAGAAGATCTCTAATTGCCATGCATTAAAGACACATAGCACCCATGCTTTTCTTCCAAACAGAAAAATAAGGAGGAGAAGAATGTAACAGCTATAAAAACTTGAAGAGATCATAGATTGTAAGATGATAAAGAAAAAAGTCTTTTGGCTTCTGTCTTTGCTTTCCATATCTTGCTTCCTCTTCCCTTCTCCCTTCTCTTCTTATGTTCCATCCCACCATCTCCTCATTAGTCTCATTGTTGCTACGTGCAACTCACTACCCAGTGTTGTACCTACAATTGGTTGATGCTTGGATGCTTCTAGTTGCTGTTGCTAGTAGTTGCTTACTGATGGACACTTATTGTTTTTCAAGAATTAACCTTTCAGAAGTGGATGGATTGAAGATTGTTCTGCTAAGTCCCTTCCTTTCCCTTTAGATATTTTCCCCATGTTCATGTTCATGTTTATGTAATGCAAAATTAACTATTATTGTTTTGGTTTAATGTATTTGATCTCTAATATTTCTACTTATTTCAATTGCCACATTTTCAAATTTTATGTTCTATTAAAATCATTGGTCATGCTTTTTCTTTCACTAAGACTCTTCTTGGGCTAGCCATGCCCATAAGCAAGGTGCCCTAGCCAATAACATTATACAATCATGCACTTTTAGGTATTGTGCATTAGTTTGACTCGTGGCCCAAATTTCCACATCAACATCCCTCTTTCACACTAAAAGGAGGGCACCATTACGAGTCCCCTCAACTAGCTTTATTCCTTTGTTATTTTATCATTAGTTTCAATTTTCTTTCTTTCCTTTCCTTCATGATTTAATTAAAAAATGTCCGAAAAAATTATTTTTAAAAAAATCTCTTTTGTTATTAACTTAGTATATGATTGGACATCATAAAATGCTTAGGCCTAAAACTAGGAAAACGACAAAACAAAACTTCCTAGCTAGTCATTCTTCAAGTCATATTTATACAAGACGTAGATCTAAGTCCTTACATTCTTCAAACATGGCAAACCCTATCACCCAATCTTTAGTCAATAACCCTTTTAACTTTCACAACTTCAACATAATTTTGAAACCTCTTCAACATACTTTCCTTTCTTTCAATTTCTCTTTTAATAACATTCATCAATGATGAGTGGCGAGGTACCCCTACACTCAACCATATGAATACGAGCGTTTCATGCACAATCCAGTCAAACTCCGCAAATGGGCTAGTTGTGGTATCTAGATAGTTACTCATTGATTGCAATTTGTTGTCTTTCCACCTAGACTAGTATTTGCTTTGTCACTTATGGTTTAGTCCAAAGTGAGGTGTATGATGTGGTTTCTAACCTAGTGCTACTCCTAGAGGCAATGGAAAGTAACTTTGTTTTAACTAAGAGGGAAAGGATGAAGAGAGTCTAAGCTAGCCTAAGTGTGATGAGCATCTATTCCTTAATCATCCGTACACATATTGGACCTTTTGTATGACTACTACTGGGATTACAAAGCGCTTATCCTAGGTATGCTACTAGGATACCAAGTAGTCACACTTAAACGCTCATCATTAAGTTGTACTCATTTCGTGTTTAATAATAGGGATAGGAGTTGAGGGCAAAGAAGTATTAATTAAGAAAGTAATAAATAACAATTAAATAATTAAACTAAGTGAATGCTGCAATGATGAAGTAATCTCAATCTTTATTTCTGGTCATGTGTGTGTCCAAGTATGTCACACTCGAATGAAGGTGCCATACAATTGCAATTATCACACTACGAGCATGCACTGGGGAAAAGGGTTGAGAAGAACTAAAATGAAAGCTAACTTCTAAAATAAACTATGAATTGAAAACTTAAAACTAACTCTCAACTCCTTGCGCCTACATGTGTATTTATAGGCCCGCACAAGAGTAACAATATTGCGCATCTGATATCGCTAGCTAGGCCGTGATATCGCGTATGCGATATTGTGGGTCTGATATCGGAGCCTAATGAATCATGATTCATCATACCCCCACAACTAAATGAAAACTCATCCTTGAGTTGAACAAAATGAGAATAAGCTCCATTGATTACACAGTGGAGAGGCATGGGATTATTAACTAACTAGGGATTTATTCATGCCCCAATGGAGAATTGAATAGAACAAAATTGGAATAGATAGATAAAAAAATACAAAATCACAAAATTACAGAATTTTGTGGAACTCATGTCATTCCTGGTGGTAATGGTTCCTCCATGGGATGCTTCCGCTTGTCTTGTGCTCCAAGGTTTGGAATTGGATGGCTTTGCAATAGTGCCTGGAGCTTTTCTTCTTCAGTTCGGGGATCCTATGCCATCCATATTGATGCTCCAACATTTGATGGAGTTAGCATCTCCCATGGACATTGTAGTTGCGAGAACATCTTATTTGCTTTGACGTACCAGGCCACAAATAGCCGTTGTTCCTCCTCATAGGCTTTAGCTTTGTTCCTGTACTCTTGGAAATCTATAAACCATCAAGCCAAGTCTACTGCGACATCTTTCTATCCTTGGTAGCTAGCCTTAACCACCTTTACTTTAGAATTTGTGACTTCTAGCCTTTGTAATTTTTTCTTATGCTCCGCAGATTTTACTTCATATTTAGCATAAGTGGTAGCTACCTACTTTTCAAGCTCTATTCTTGGATGTCATGCTGTCAACATTGCTAGATTGGCATATCGTAAGTTTACCAATCTCATGTACTCTATGAGATCTTGAATCTGCAAGTCCTAACTTTTAAGCTCTGCCTAGTGGAAAAATTCATATGTGTCCAATATGACCCACCAATCAGTGTGTTGAGCACTAAAGTTGTTGATGTGGGCCTTGGCCATATGGATCTCATTTTCTATGATTTTCTTATACATCCCCACCTAGTCTCTAAAATGCTCCTTTAACTTCACATGTCTCTTAGTCTCATTTTGCCATGCGCTTATTTCAATGGCCATTTTTTGACAAATTGTGTGTACCTCCTCCATTGAGAGGGTTCAATTCTCTTTGGCCAAAGAGTTCATGTCTTGGTTGACCCTGACCAACTGCTCTCACAATTGCTGAAAGTTTTCCTTGAGAACATTCTTCTATTTCTCCACAATGGTCAATCGAAGATTGTTAGCAGCGAGCTATTTATTCTCTTCTTGTAAGGTCCTAAGTTATTCTCTTCTTGTAAGGTCCTGAGTGCCTTGGCATGTACATAGGTTTGTGCATGTGCCTTGGAGGCATCCCAATTGGCCTTCTTATTCTCCTCTTCCATTCTTTTATTGTCCACCAATAGTTTATTAAGCTGCTCCATCCTAAAAGTGTCTAGCTAGTCTGCAGAGACAAATTGAGATGGGTCTCCCTATGCAACTTGTAGGGTAACGAGCCTTTCTTGGAGTCTTGCCAACTCCACTTCTACATGCTCGACCTTGGTCTCTACCATGACCAGCTTTCCTTTGGTGGAGATGAGATCTGATTGCACTACTGTGACATCTTTCAAGATGTCGAACAAGGACATCATTACTTATCCTATCTGCAATAATCGATCAAGGACATCCTCATGCTCTGCAAGAGTCATTGAGGGACTGGCTAGAGTTTGAGCATCCCATTCTCCTGTGAAATTTGCCAGTGGTACAACAGGGACATTGAAAGATTCTTTGATGTGTTATGTGACCACTTTTGTAGCTTTTGCTACATCTTTGTGCTTCATGACCACCATTGTGGCCCCTTCACCTATTTCCAATTGCACCTGGAAAGACACAACATTCCCTTAAATCTATTGTGACCAATGGATCTCCCCTCATTTTATTTGTATGAACACCTTGCCCCATGTGTGATCAATAGAAACTGTGTTTTGTACGATGTTGTTGATGACACGGAAGAGATTAGCATCATCATGACTTCCCTAACTGATCTTCTCAGCAATGGCCTTGAGATGGCTCATCGACGATCGATAATCCTGCGGCAGTGGTGGCAATTGGTTTCGCTGGCTCATGCTAGGCCCTGCTTGTTGTTGACTGGGCCCTATGCTTAGGAGTTGGCTAGGCCCTGTAGTTTGAGTTGCAATGGGCCCCACTATCTATTCTTTCTCTAGCTCCAACGTCTCACCACCACTCTTCCTTTATGCTAGTGGCTTTAGTAGTTCAATAAACGAAGCATTTTGGGCTCTTTTGGGAACTTCATTGGTGTACCCTAGAATACTAGTATGTTTACACAGCTTCTTGATGAGATAGGGGAAGGGCAATGCAAACTTCCCTATCTTGTGTTCTTCAAACTACCTTAAGATCTCCATGAGATAAAGGTGAGGAAGGTTAGCATTAACCTTTCCTATCAATATTGCACTTCCTCTTGCCACATATGTTGAAATTTAATTTACTCTTCTTATGGGGAAGATGTGATAAGTACCAATCTTGAAGCATATCCTTTCTTCCAATGTCAACTCTCCATTTGTCTTGTTTTCTTTACCATACGCCCTGTCCAACCAGACTCTTCACACATTAGTGTTGAAGCCAGTGGACAGGTGAGCAACTTTTGGCCCTGTATTCGAAAGGTTCAACACTTCCAAGATGGCCTTGGTAGAAAAATCTACAAACACACCACAAATGTCAACTGTGGTGCCTTCTTCTTTATTATGCCAAAATTGATATGTTTCTCCCAAGTACCAAGCACCAATTTAAGAAAGGATAGGCCAAAATGGGGACCCTTTGAGTTGGTCCCTAACGGTCTCAGGAGCGAATTCCATGAAAGGTCTGAAATTTAATTCCACAATCAGAGCTACTGATGTGGACTTTTCTCAGATAGCCTAAACACACTTCGGGGACAACGTGAGGTGTTGTCCTTATCTAGGCGCTTCAGCCGCTCCTCCTTCCACCTATCTCGACTATGCAGTAGCAGGAATCTCTTGATGGATGCTAAACAATTATGCCTCCTACTCTACATGTTGTTCGGGAGACGCTTGTCCTCTACCTCTCTTGGGTCACTTGGACACACCTTGAGAGGTTCCTTCTTATTGTCCATGTTTAGGGGCCATTTGCAATCACACTTTAATGAATTCATTTCTTATTTTGTGTGATCTAGAGTTAAAAAATATTGTGGAAATGTCCCCTAAAAGTTTTAATATTAGACCCCAATTTGATTAGGTGGCTTTAAAATTTAATTCCCTGGTGTAGGTGAGGAGATAAGATTGTTTTTGACACATGTTTATCATCATTTTTTGTTTGTTTTTTTCTTCAATTACCCTTTATAGTATCATTTAGGCAATGAAGAATTTTGAAAAATTTATGTGTAATTTGGAGTATACCTTTCTCCAACGACTAAGCTGAACACTCTAGGTTTAAGTAGGTTCTTTCGGAATAAGAATAGGAGTGCTAGCGAGCAAGTTATGGCTATTGGAACAAGGGGTACGTAAGTTGCAAGTCATAGAAGAAACTTTGAAAACTTCCCCTCCCATGAATAATTGAAAATGATGTTGACATGTGCATGGGAGGTCCATATATATAATTTTGTTCAACACAATATCACGTACATGATAGTGCAGCCCTGATATCGCATTGGACCCAATATCCCATACACGATATCGCAGCCTATTTAAAGTAGGGTACTTAGAAAAATTGATAAATTTCTAAAATTCTCAACTCAAAAATGAAGGAATTAAAGTCGATGTAAAATGTCCAAGGTAATATGAAATAGCCCTAAAGGCACAAAAGGTACAATGGTGTAGAATCTAGCAATGGAATGCATGAATCGGATGAGGAGAAAGGACATGTTTTGGTACATAGGAACATTTGAACCAAAAGGATGATGAGGGAAAGAGTATTGTAATCCT
>MNCI01032458.1:10809-85478 GCA_015680685.1 Gnetum montanum | reverse complement strand
TACCAAGCAAGCCCAAACCTCTCCCTCACCTACCCATGGTGCTCCGATCATTGATATTGTATAGCTTCCTTCCCTTGTTAATTTCTCTTGTCTGCCCTCATGATTTGATCTAATTGCCCCCCTCAACTCCTTGAATGAGGCCTAATCCCTAGCCTAAGCCCCTCCATGTCAACCTTTGCCTCCTCCCTCCCTAATGACTTCCTCAGCTCCAAGGGCAAAAGATGCTTCTCCCCTTGACTTTTTGCCTCCCCCATGCCCCAACCTTAGGTTCATGAACCTTCGTCAACAAATCCTTCAACACCCAACCCTAAGCATGTAAGCATGTAGCATTATAACGATGAAGACCAACATAATTTTAATGAAGATGTCCTAAATTTGAAGCCTATCATGAAGGATTTATGGGACACACTATCATCATGTTCCAGAATCACAATATTTGCCCTTTCCAAACCTGCCATACTTATCATTTAGCCCAAGGTGAAAGCACTATCTATGTCACTATAAACTGCTTATTCATTTAGCCCAAGTTGAAAGCATTATCTATGATATTATAGACTGCTAAAGGAGCATCGCCTACACAGGGAGGCAATGAATTCAAACTTAGACTAATTTTTGCTGCAGCTAAAATTCTCTTAAACAGAGATACCAAGGATCATCTGCAAGAGGCATCATTTTCATTTCAAGAATTGTTTTAAGTTATGGAACAGCAAGGATGGAATGATTAAACTCCTCTAAGCCATGCCAGCTACATGGAAGCCCACAATAACAAAAGTAGCAAGCACAGGCTGCTGCTTTCATAAGCTATTACTTCTCGTCTATGCAGAAAATTCCTTCCTCCACTTCCCTGTAGACAGCCTGCCCTAATGAGTGAATTGCCTCACTCAAGGTCCTAGAAGTACCAAAAGGAGCAAGGTACGGCAGCCTTCCTAAAGGAGTAAATTGCCTCCCCCTAAGGTCTTAGAAGAACCAAAAGGAGCAGAGTTGGTGGGACACACATCATGCAAGACATCACACAAAAGCGATAACGAGAAAGATTTTTTACAGTAGGATACGCTCATTTCATGCGTTGAAATGAACCTAATGAACCAAATTATAAGAACAAAAAAATAGAGGCTGACAATTCACCCCGATCAAGGAGGCAATCAGCAAAGATTCAAACTTCTTCAGAAAGCTCTCCAGTCATTAGTTTCAAAGGACAGTAGACAGGTGATTGTGAGGAAGCATGATGGAAAGCTTTCTCGCTGTTTCAAAACCTAGGCTTCACCCAATGCTCTCCGTGGCAAAACTGGAATAGACAACCACAGTGGAGGAAAGAATATGATTGACTATGTTAATTATAACACTTCGTTTTGCTCTATCTTTTACTCGTAACGATCCATTCATTATTATAATTAACATTCCAGAAGTATCTTTGGCCGTATTAGCACTTTGTTTAGCTCATTATCCTAGGCTTGTGCTATTCTTCCTCAGACCCGGTCACTAATATATCGCCTATCTTGTTAATCGTCATACCAGTAAGATCTGTTGAATATAACCGATTGCTCTGGAGAAAGAAAAGGCGAACCTTTGCAGTATATATTTAAATTTTTACAGGTTAAATTGCCAATCTTTTGACAGATTGTTTTAGCTTTAACAGGGTACTAATACACGATGAAGAAATGCTGAAATCATAAAATAGGCAGAGTCAAGACCAAATCCACCTTGTAAAACCCTCACGGGAAGTCCTCTCAATCGTTTCCAGACATAATTGTTGCAGCGATAGGATTCTTTCGGTTATGTAATTTCAAAAAAAAAAACGAATATAACAGCTACCATGACCTGAATCAAGCAATACCAGTTGATATCAGAGAAAAATCAGAAAGTTTTGTGCTGACAAGAAGTTCAGGGAGAAGCAACAAGAAATTCAATAGGTACATCGCAGTGTTAAGATCTCTGTAAGTCGTGAAATCAAAACCATCAAGGTTTTAGCCTGTTATTATGGAATCAGCTTTTTTAATTCACTTAACGATGTTTCCATATGAATGAACTAGAGATCTGAACACATTTATGGAAGAAGGTACTAAACTGTCCAAACGCTGAATTGCAAATAAAAATAAAAGTAAGGAAATAGTCAGGAAGCAACGTAGGGATATCAACGTTCCAACCTCAAAAACAATAATCCAATAACTTCTTAAAGTAATTCCCAAAACTGAGCCAATCTCAATAATAGAAATTGACTTTTGAGCATAACTGACTAATTACATGCATTTTGTTATCATCATCTGTATAATCAGTAACGACCCTTTGTTCATCTACCAGTCCTCCTGGGACCTTGCCTTCGGGGATGAGAACTATAGCTCCAGGTGATGATCCTTTTTAACAACCCTTCGTCTCTTTGTGCAGTTTCCATAACTGATTCCAGAAAAACAAACACTTTCCTCTTACAGGTAAGTCTATTTTTTAATTTCTTCTATCCTTTTAGGATCAACTCCAAACCCTCTCAAATGAGATGTCACTTGTTGGTATGAATTCTGACGTGCTTTATATAAGTTACAGTGTCAATCCTGTCAGGTTACCTTGGGTATACAGAAATCTTTTTGAAAGGTTAAAACTGAATTCTATAAAATAGATCCATAGGGGTCTCAACATGGACCTAATAGACCACTTTCGTATTCATTCATATTCAAGTTTCTCCAATTCATCTCTGTTTTTAAAACAAGTGTATAAAATAGCTTGTAGACAAGACACGTCACAATTTTTCCACTAACATCTAAGACACCATCATATTTCAAACATTGTATTATCCACCATATTAATACTTTATTATCCACTTCATCACAAATGTTTAGGAAATTTTACAATAAAAATGGCCAAAACTGATGCAAGTTCTTCGTAAACGAAGTAGCAAGATTCTTCCTCCATGACAACATTTTTATCTTATATTGTTCCACGTTTGATATGGCCTTACAAGGTTCAAGCTTAAACCCAAATGTTTCGTGACTGTTTACTGATTCCTACCCGAGGGCAAAATTAATGCAATTTCATTGTAAACAAGGAAAATTTTTTGATCAATACATTCTCATTTATATTGATCCACATTTAATGAGATCATGAAAACTCACACCATTTAGATTGTACCCCAAATTTTAGCTCGTCTTCAGTTTTTTGCAACTGGGATGGGGTTTGGCAGGTCCTAAAAACAAAGAACATTCAACAGTTAACAAGCATTGCACATGGACAAGAGTTAAATAAATGGACAGCAGGATGTAAAGAAGCTTCTATGGTATAAACATTAAACTATGTGGAAATTTTATTTATTGAAGCAATGCAAATCCCAACACAAATCCCTAGTACACAGTTTAACTGTAGTTGAAGAAAGTTTGCTCACTTACCAAGAAACTTCACTACTCAAATTATTGTTTCATGAAACAAGCATTATAGTTCAGTTAGGATGCCCTTCTTTTAAGATATTAAGACTGTAAATCCAGATAAGGCCACCCTTTAGGCCAGAACCTAATCCAAAAACCGATCTAGTTAAATTTATAGCCAAAAGAAACTAAAGAAATGTACCTTTATAAAAATCCAAAAAGTGTTGAAGGCCAGATATTTAAATCAAGAAAAAAATTTTCTTGGAAGCCTATTATTGGTGCTCCAGCAATTTGAAAAGCACAGCAAGTATATGGATCAAAAATCGCTGTATGAAATCTCAGGATGATGAAGCTTGATTATGAAAAAAATAAACACTCATATCAAGTTGCAGAGGCATGTGATACTTTGCACAGGTTGAATAAATAAGGATGCTATTCATTGGCAGAAAGTAAACTTCATTCTTGAATTTTAGTTCTTCTTGTGTTCACTGTTTCCTCTTTTTTTTTTTCCTTTTTAAGAAAAAATTAATACAGAGGAGTGAGATGCTAGCATGAAAAGGAAAATCTTAGGCTAATAAACATTGTTTTTGTAAGGATAGCAATCATGTCTGTATGCATTTCCTTCGAATTGCTTATATTTGGGATAAAGTGGAGATAGTTACAAATCAGCATTTTAAACTGCCAAAATCTTTTTAAAATCACTTGGATTGTTTGAACATGGCGTAATAATAAAATTTGGAGTATGTTGCCAACAAATGTGATCCTTAAACTTTGATAGTGAAATTACGAAACTTTTAAGGGGTTATAAAGAGGGTTTTAACTGCCGGAGTCTTTAATTTGTTAGAGTTTTAAAATGGATCAATGCGTGCCCTGGGTTGATTATTTTAATGTTTGTATCCTTACCATCATTCCTTTTCATGACTTTTACAATGGAACATTGATTATGTCTCTTGGTTCATCTCTACGATACCAAGACAATTCCAATTCTACTTCAAATCTTATTTTTCCACTGTTAAAATTTTCTTTTTACCTGTTCAAAAAATCAAAAATAAGAACCCAATACGAAAATTTGAATGGCCGACTAGGTAGCGTGAGATAAACCATAAAACAGCGCAGGTAGTTGCAAAGTTGTGCTAACTGGATAAAATGTATGCGTAAAACATCAATTTTTAAGTTAACAGCATCCACTAAAATCTTCTTTGTGATCTGATGCAATTTTATACAGCTTGTGCCCAAAGAGCTAACGCCCCGCTTAGAATTCTTTTCAGAATTTTTACCAAATAATTGGGCAACCCGCATACTTTTAAAACTAACAGAAGCAGCTGCACTAACCTGCTGATTTTTCAAATGCTTTATGAGACTTCAGAAGCAGCCTTGTAAATCTCCATAATCTGTGCCGCGTAAGGGCTATCCTTCACATACTTCTTCAAAAATTGCGTCTCCGACAACGAAATAAATGTCGCCAGGGAACGATGCTTAATCGATGGCGAAGTTGCATTCAGCAGTTTAAAAGCTTCATGGCGCGGAATAATCCTCTTTGCTAGACTAAACCCAAAAATTGATGGGTATGAAATTACCACCTGGGGTGAAAGACCTGCAGAGTTCACCAGATAATCCATAACGCTCTGCAGCTTCTCCGGGGACTTAACAATAGCATATGGATTCTTTCTGAAGATTGTCCTTATCTCATTATCCTTAAGACCTGCTCTGGACAGTACTTCCACTCTTTTGTCCAAATCTCTGCCTCCTCTAACAATACATGAAAATGCTGATGCAAATGTTCTAGACGACTCAGAGATGCCCAGGCTCTTGAGATAATCCATCATAAATCTTATTTCCGCAGGAGGAACCTTTAGTAGCAGAGGGTGTTTGGACACCATTCTGAGAAGAGCATCCTTCTGGAACCCTAGCTGCTTCAGGGCTTGAAAACTCTCTCTCGCCTTTGCAGAGTTCCAGGTCAGTATCCATGGACCTTTTTCCACGATCCTGAACAAGTTTACTTCAGGTCCGAAAACCTCCTGGAACTCTTCAATGTTGCGAACCAGATTTTTGAAATGCAGCAATCTCGTTGTTCTCGAAACGGCATCTCCGAGACCACTCTCTGTTAAGCCGAGCGATCTAAGAACCTCAAGCCTCGGCTTTAAACGTTCATCCGCCTTGAAACTGAGCACAACCGGATACTTCACAAGAGTTTTTCGTACTTGATTATCAGTGAAGCCAAACCTTCTGAGAAGCTCCACCGACTCGCGGCATGCCTCGACAGGCTGCAATTTCTGTAACTTGGAGAGCTTTGGCTGAAGTTGAGCGATCTCCTTGGGAGAGAATCCGCACTCGCTGGATAAAAACTCCGGCGGGAGCGAGTGCCATTGCTCGGGGCCAGGGTTTTGAGCAGCAGAGACGGTGGTTTTGAAATGCGCCGGCACAAACCCTGGAGCAGCAACGTTACCGAAAACGGAAAATGGGGATGATTCGTTGCTACGCAGAAATGGATCGAGACGAGAACAATTGCAGAGATGACGAAGAGATACGGCCTTCATAGTTACGGTAGCGCAAGAGGCCCCGATCGCACTTCTTCTTTTTGATGCGATGAATTAAATTGTAAGCAATTTCAGGTGGCATCGTTGCTGTGTCCAACAAGCCTTTGTTGGAAAATGCGTTGAGAGTTTTGGCAGTAAGGGACCACCAATTAGTTTTTTTATTTTTATTTTTCTGTGTATTGTGGTAAGAACCTGAAATAATTGAAATATATGTAAATTTACAAATATATAGTTTAATTAAAATTTTAAAGGGGCGTTGGACCCAAAATAATTGTATTATAGGTACACACTAAGTTCAATTAGAACTTTAGATCACAAAAATCAAACTTATTACTTGAAGCTTCCAAACCAGAAATTCTACTCATAGTAACAAACAAAACATATGCATATGCAATTAACAAAAGTTCTACAATTATCATATCTGGTAATAAACAAAACATATGCATAGACAAAAAGTAGTAAAAATACTTCCAAAAAATATATATTTAGACTAGAAATGCAACAAAAGAAAAAGAAAAACATATTTGAAATCATCATATTAGCAAAATCCAATTTTATAATGTTGTGGTTGAAGAAAAAAATCATATTTTAACTTTGGAATGCAATAGCAAAAGATAAAAAAATTATATAAAAATTTGTAGTTCAATGGAAGAAAACATTGGATTTGGAATGCAAAAGACCTTGTACTAGGAAGAAGATTCTACGTTATTGGTTTGATTCTAGTAGGCATAAAGTTCTAATTTGACTATATGTCTTGGAGGTAAATATTGATAAAAAAATTTTGAGTTCCAATAAGCTCCAAGAAAATATCTAACTAGAAATGCAACATTAAAAAAGTGCAATAGGAAAAGAATATCCATTGGGGGGAAAAATATCTGACTTGAAATGTAATATAAAAGAAAACTTAGGGTATAAATAAAAATAAGATTCCAACTTGGAATATGGTTAAAAAGGAAAAACCAAAATTTGAATGCATAAGGTATTTCAAATGATTCACAAGTGAAAACTTTAGTTTTCATTTTTATAAAATTGAAATTTTTACTTACATCTACTGACATCCCTTGGATCTATCAGACCAATTTTATAATTCCTTTTACATAATTTTTTTTAATTTATAACTCAATTCTACGTAGTAGAATAAAATTTATGACCTAGGGTTATGAGGCCAGCACCCATACGACTAAGCTAACACTTCATTCATATTATAATGAGCCCACTACGACTCAGGCCTCAAACATAACTCCCACAATGCTAAAGCATATATAAATAAATAATGAGTCATTAGCCTTATGGTAAAGACTCTTGATTTGAAAGCTCAAATCATGGGCTTGATTTTGGTGGGCAATGCTTAGTTATAAAGTTCTACTTGGACTATATATCTTGGGGTGTACCTATATTACACTTATTTAAAGTTCCAACACCCCCTACCCCCACCACCCCCATANACACAACCCCAACCACCCCCCCACGCACACCCCCCCTCCCTCTAAAGCATATATAAACTCCCCATTCAACAACTTGTAGGAAATGTCACCTTACAACCCCAACCACCCCCACCCCCCTCTAAAGCATATATAAACTCCCCATTCAACAACGTGCAGGAAATGTCACCTTACATACTATTGGATTAGTGTGATCATACTCCTTTAGGCTCAATATTCGTTATGATATTGCAATTGTAGGCAATAACACAACAAGATTAAGAAAAACAATCCATGACAAGAAGCAATCGAATGAACTAGGATATATCTAAGATATATTTCTATGGAATGCAAAGGAACACTATATTAAGGAAACAAGGGTGAGTTAAAGCTACTTTCAAAATAAAATTCTCTTAATTTTTTTTGAAAGGTTCTTTATAATTTAATCATTAGACTTCTTCTTTATCCAATAATCAAGTACAAGGTTAGATAGCCTTGGTTAAACTTTAGATAAGTATATTACAAATACAAACAAAAAAAATCAATTTTACTCATGAAACATTAGAGGTGGCAAGTATGATGAAGAAAATATCTACATGCATGAATTCTAGTATCCATGAAAATACTAAGTACCAAAGTTGGAATAAGATAATATCAAATCCATATTGAGATTAAAAGATGAGCTAATAATATTAAAAAAAATCTAAGTACATTAGATCAATGAAGAGAGAATCTTAAAAAACAAAAAAACAAAACCAACAATTTTGGGCATGCCCTTTTAAGTTTTCATCTTTACAACCAATCTTTAAAAAACCTCCCATTTGGGATAAGAAAAGAATTAATACTTGCTCTTTTTTAGAAGTGCCCTTATGGGTTTTCACTTCTTACTAAATTGTTTCTTAAAAAGAGAAGGAGAAAACTCTCTATAGATATAAAAGAACACATCAATCCAAAATAACAAATAAATAGCAACAAAAGTTGAAAGCTTCTTATATTGGAGCCTTCAAAACTAAAAGAAATTAATACTACTAAAATAAATTAATTCTTTATATTTCACTAAGAGCTTTTTTGCTTGAAATTGTAGTTAAAAAGTGACATCTTTAAGAATATGATATTTGACTCTTAAACAGAGGTCATAATTATGTTCTTATTGCTAGAAAATAATTTCACATCAAAGATTCTAAATACAGGAAAGAACAAGAAATCAAAAACACTTCCAAGTACAAAGAAAGGAAATAGACAAAACAGTTTGATCACCAATAATGATTTCATTGATATTTAGTTAAAAATTGTTACAAATTCTATATGTTCATTTCTAGGGATGTTGTGCAATAAGACACTTAAAACATGAGAAAATGAGTCTTCACTTCCACAAAGAGGACATTAAGGAGAAACAATTCTCATATGTTTAAGATGAGTGTTGATAGGAAGACCTTAATGAATAAGATACCATAAAAAATATGAATTTTTGGAAAGATAAACCAAATATCTTTTATTTTCATCATCCAAAAGTGTGGTAGTAATTGCATATTCTAGGCCTTATTGAGTTTGTTACAAATAAAATCATTCTTTGTAATAATCTCATATGCATCTTTGGAGTTGAAAGAAAAAAGAGATCTACCATTCTTTTAAAAAATATCCAGAAAAGCTTAATGCAAACTATTGTTAACTTTAAATAAATTCTCAAGATCAAAAATTAATTTTTCAAAATCCTTTTTCCTCTTTCTATTTAAACAATAGAAGCTAGAAGCTTCCTTTCATGTAATCCATCTATCATGTTAATGAATCATTGATTGGTTGCGTCAACTAGGCCCCATCGACTAGGCCTCGATGACTAGGCCCTGCCGACATATGATTTGTTACATTAACATGGCTTCATCGATGTAGCGTCTATTTTTGCCTATAAATATGTGCTCACCCACCATGCTTATGGTATGCCTTTGTCATAGTATGATAGAGCTCTTACAATTTTTCTTCTCCTTCCCAATTTGTCATAGTATGATAGAGCTCTTACATAGTATGATAGGAGTCATTAAGTATACAAATTTTTATTTGAGCACTATTGTACCTGAGCACAGTAGTGTGTGCGGCAATAAAGATGAGCTTTCTGATAAATGTTGCAGCACTTCAGCTAGATTAAATATTTTCTTCATGCATTTCATGTTTTCAGCAATTTTATTTAATTCTTTGAGTAATTAAGCTAAATTAAATAGCAATTAATTAAGCACATAAGTACAATCGTTTCGAGCATGCACATGATGCTTGGTAATCCTAGTAACACTTAACATTTGGTAACCTAGCAGCATTATACATGTTCAAGATGTGTACAAAAAGTGGGATCAAATGCTTATGTTAAGATTAGTTAGACATTGGTTAGTTAGTTGGAATAAATTAGCAGTTAAATTACTTCATTCCTTTCATCCTTTATTTTAAGCACCCAAAACATAAAAAATGAAAAATAATAAAAATCATATGCCTTGATAACACTTAACCATACCTTTGCATATCACAAGTGTAATTGGAAAGACAATGAATGACTATTAGGGCAAGTTCACTTCCTAGAGGCTAGTGTACTAGAAGACAAATAGTTCATAGAATTCGACTAGATTGCATGTAAACACTTAGTGATTCATATGGTTGAGCATAGGAGTATTCGTTGCTTATCATTGGCACTATTGCTGAGAACCCTTTTTATTTGAAACGTGTGCTATCTAGGCATAATGAAAATCATTAACATCATTGGATGAACCCTAAGGTCAAAATCATTCTCAAAATAAATATAATAATTTAAGCACATTAATATCCTATTCTAATTGCAAAATTTCTTCTTCTCATAGGTATGATGATACTACACCACCAGTCCCTCAAGAATGCAGGGTGGTATATACTCATCTAGATGAGTATGTGCCTAACTTCACCTTCATCTTGCATCAAGATGAACAACTGCAGTGGCAAGATATGGAGGGCAACATTATAATGCCTCTCGATCAATCTATGCCTTGATGCTGCTCCAAACTCTTAAAAGGTTAGACATCCAAGATCTTTAAGAAGAGTATGTTGTGCATGACCATGACTATGAGGGCTACCATCCCATTGAAACATAATGCAGGAGAGATCAACACCAAGAGAAGCACCATGAAGCTATGAAGGAGAAATAGTTTACCAATCCCTTGTTCCTACTCAATCAAAATGAAAATGAGGATCCTCCCTATGGGGATTCTCAACATGAAGATTCTCCATCCATTAATATTGATGATGGGGTCTTGAACTTGAATCTATAGTCCACTATTAACAATCTGGGTTCAAGCAAAAGTGGGAGTCAAAGCAGGGGCTCAGGCAAGCATCAAGATGACAAGAAAGCTAACAAACGTTATTGTGACAAGTGTAGAGGTGGTAGTAGACACCATGATGGTGGTAGTCCTCATCCCTCTTTGTCTACATCTTCTTCTTCTTCTTCTAGTTCTAACAGATGCCACAAAAAGAACAACCATGATGAAGGTGAATAGCAGGACAATAATGATTGCTAGGCCTACCATGAACGAAGGGGTAGTAGAAAACATCATAGGCATCATCAAAATAATGATGATGATGAGCCTTTGCTGATAGCTCACAACATGCTGAATATTACAAAGGTAGTAAAAATTCTAGCTAGGCATGTGAAAGATAGTCGGATCAAGTGACTTGATATGAACAATATCCCCAGAATTGAGGGGTGATATAACTATGATCCACAAATACATCTTCAAGTCTTTCACAATGCCTATGCCTTATAGAATATTGAAAATGATTAGTAGAAATTAAAAATATTTCCCAAAACACTCATCAAGGAAGTAGAAAGTTGGTATTGCTTCTTAGAGCTGGAATCCATCTGTAGGTAGAGTACAATGCTTAATTGTTCAATGATAAATATTAGACATACTCCCAAGTGTCTAATCTAAGAAGGTAGATTTAAGGATGGAAGCAAGGAACACATGAATCCTTGAACACTGTCATGGGTAGATACTATTCTCTCATACATCAATGCCCTTGACATGGTTATTCTTAGTGGAAACAACTTCATCATATCATAGATGGACTCAGATCAGAAATAAGAAAAACTCTTAGGGTCTATGCCCAAGGCAGACTATCAGAACTTAGAGCCTATTAGATCCAAAGGTTGATAGAGCAAGTAGTAAAAGAAGAAGGAGAGCTAAGAAAATAGGAAAGTGCTAAGGAATATAACAATGATTCTTCCATTAGAAAATGGGAGGTTCAATTTTGGGACAATGAGGAGGAGTCATCACTTAATGATGTGGTGTAGAAAAAAACCTTGTCAATCCAAAAATCTATTTCTGATATGTCAGCCAAGGTTGATAAATTATCAGACTTTATGGATAAAAAATTCCAAATTGCTATGAAAAGTGTAGAAGAATCCAAAGAACAAAGTAGTGATCATGACCACAGGAGGTGGAAAGAAGTTGAACGTGCTTGCCAAAGAGGTAAGAGCAAAATTGCTACAGTAGAAGAGGTTATGGAGTCAAAATTAGATGACAATGGTGGGTGTGACATTTACCAATACAAACATCCTAAAGGATGTTGCCCTGTTATGTTACACTTGTAGGAGTCTAGGATGTACATGTTGAATCCTAAACTGGCAAGAAGACAAGCACCTAGAAGATTGCCTTATCCTCAAGGCAATCGAAGGTAATTCCATCAGCAATAACAAGATTATTATCCAAATGGAGCTCCACCATAGCCATATTAGTAACACTAGTAGTGGCAACACCCACAATCATGGGGATGCCATCACCAAGGTAACAGTACCCTTACAGGCAGCCAAATCCATATGGGTACTATGTTTAGCAACCAATGTCTTTGTGTGACTCTTCTAGTCACACTTTTTTCCAACATCACTACTACCCTCCAGAGTATTACAAAACTCATTCTCCATCTGCTAGAGGGAAAACCCCATATCCCTATCATCCTCCTCATCCTTCTACACATGTCCCACCACCCTCAATCCAATTACCTTCTACTCCATCTATGTAGGGAAAAATTCCACCACACCTGCAACAACATAATGATACTAGGGTCGTTAACTTACAACTGGCTCCTCAGCCAAGTGGGTTAGAAATAAGATTCCATAAAAGATCATTCTTTTGAACCAATATTCCTACTAAACCATCACCTACTTATGTGTTTGATCACCCTATATCTCCTTCATCTTCTGCATCCATTCCTTTCAAGATCCCTTCAAACCAAACACCTCCCAAGATCCACATAGTTATGTTAACCCATATTGTATCTAATTAGATCAAGGCTAGCAACCTTCCTAGGAAAAGAGCTGATCATAGAAGTCCTCTCATATATTTGTAGATTACTAGGAATGAGCCATGCAAGGCTCTTCTTAACTCAAGTTCTAGAGTTAATCTAATTTCTCATAAAATGTACAACTTCTAGAAGCTTTCTCCTCTTAAGAAGAGCAACATCCATTTAGAATTGATAGACTAGTCCATCATTGTACCTTTGGGACTAGTGAAGGACATTGTGACAACTATTTGTGGGTGGTCATGTCTTATGACATTGTGACAACTATTTGTGGGTGGTCATGTCTTATCAATTTCCTAGCAATCAAAGTTGACAACTACAGGGGGAACTTCTCAATCATTATGGGAAGGGCATGGTTGAGCACTGTTGATGCACTAATGGGCATAAGAGATCTCTCCTTGGAAATTTTTAAGGAGAATGAATTTGGAGAAATTCAAAAGAAGAGAGTTCCATGCATCACATAGCGATACTAGATGCAACTATGTGTAGAAACTTTGGTTTGTCAAGAGCATATCCATCAAAGCATGTAGACAGTGTGCAACTGAATCTAAAATCCAAATGTGCTTATACACAACAACCACAAAACAAGAGGGCATCTAGCGGCTAACAACTGATCTTAGATGTAGCATACTTTGCAAGGAACTTGCTGAGAGACTGACACATACCTATGTTAAAGACATGGATGAACTAGAGTAAGTTCATCACCAACTCTTTGATGATGCAAATGATGATACCTATTGGGGAGAGTTGGAAATCCCTAAAAATTTTAGACAATAACCCTTAGAGTTGAAAACTCTACCTACTGGGATAGAGTATGCATTTTTGAAAAATGGTAAGCTAGTAATCATCAATGCTAGTCTTGCTCCTGAATAGAAATAGATGTTGTTGAGGGTGATCAATAAATAGCCAATAGCCTTTGCTTGGTCATATCCTGAACTCATAGGGATTGATCCTAGGATATGCTAGCATTGTATCTACACTGATTTGACCATGAAGCCAAAGAGGTAGCTGCAGCAATGATTAAACCCCAAATTGAAGCAAATTGACAAAGAGAAAATTGAACAACTCCTTAAGATGGGGTGTATCTATACCATTGGAGATAGTAAGTGGGTTAGCCTACTCATGATTGTGCCAAAAAAGGATGTCAAGTGATGGGTCTACATCGATTTCTAGCTATTGAATATGGCAACATTTAAAGATCACTTTCCATTGTTGTTTGTGGATCAAGTGTTGGACACTATTTCTAGGCATTACTATTATAGCTTCTTGGATGGTTATAGTGGCTATAACCAAGTCTAGATTGTGTTGGAGAATCAAGCTAAAATAACATTCATGAGTCCTTGGGGGACTTTTGCATATTGAAAATGCCTTTTAGTCTATGCAATGCTCCAACAACATTACAATGCTTGGTCTTGAGAATTTTTTAGTAACAAATTGGTTGTAAGGTGGAAGTCTTCATGAATGACTTCTTCACCTATGGCATCACATTTGAGCAAGCCTTGGACCACCTTGAGAAAGTGCTTAAAAGGTGTGTGGAGACGAATCTTTTGCTTAATTAGAAAAAGAGCCATCTAATAATCTAGAAGGACATTATACTAGGGCATAGAATTTCTCAGGAAGGGATTTAGGTGGATCTTGAAAAGATAAGGATCATCCAAGGAATAACTAGCCAACTAGAAATTGTTAAAGATGTCTGATCATTTCTTGGACACATTGGCTACTACTAGTGTTTTATAGAGAATTTCTATAAGATCACAAAATTTTTAGTTGAGCTTACAAAGAAAGATGCTCCATTCATCAAGACCAAGGAATGTGAAAATGCATTCTAGAGCCTTAAGAAAAAGGTCATAGAGACTCCAATTCTACAAGCACCTAATTGGTCCAAACCATTTCATATAATGATAGATACATTAAATTATGCCTTTGGAGCCATGCTTACAGAGTTGGATGAAAAGAAACGTCCACATTACATTCACTATGCAAGTTGAAGCATTGTGGGTACACAACTCAATTACATCATAGTGAAGAAAGAATTAATGGTGGTGGTGTATTCTCTAGAGAAGTTTAGGCACTATGTGCTTGGATACAAAGTGTTTGTGTACACTAACCACAATGCCATTTGCTTCCTCATGAACATGCCAATGGTGAGCCCTCATATCATACGATGGTTGATGATCTTGCAAGAGTTCGATCTTACAATGGTAGATTGAAAGGAGACTACAAATGTGGTTGTTGATCACTTGCCTCAGTTACAATTGGATAACAAAGAGGAGGAGAGCTAGCTCTCTGATTAATTTCTTGATGAACTTCTCTTTACAAGTGCAATAAATGAATAAATGCCCAATGAACCAAAATGTTATGATGACATCCTCACTTATCTTCTAACTCAAGAGATGCCATAGGACTTGGACTATCAAAACAAACAATAGTTTCTTCATTAAGCCAATCACTTCATGAAAATCAATAGACATCTTTACAAGGTGTGCGTCAGTGATCTAGTTTGTTGGTGTGTACTTGATGTTGATTAACTACACATTCTCCAGGATGCTCATGAGGGTCCTTGTGGGGGCCACTATCCTGGGAGACTCACAACCATTAAGATCCTAATGGTAGGGTATTATTGGCCAACCATATTTAGGGGCACCCACTAATTTATCAACTCTTGTAAATGCTATCAATGAGATGGTGGGATGACCACTCAAATGGAGGAATCTCAATAGTGAATTCAACGACTAGAACCCTTCGACATCTGGGTATCGACTTCATGGGTCCCATCACACCCATGTCAAATGGAAAGACGTACATAATCATCACCATTGATTATTGCAAAAAAGCAGTAGCTGTCATTAACTGTACATCATTTATTGCTATGTAGTTTGTACAACAAAATGTTGTGAATAGGTTTGGAGTGCCATGTGCACTAATTTCTGACAATGGAACTCATTTTATAGGCACTATCTTTCACAAGCTTATGCAACACTTTGGGGTTGAACATAAACTAACAACACCTAACCACCCCTAAGCCAACGGTCAAGTAGAAGTTACTAATAGAGAGATCACAAAGATCCTAACAAGAACTATAAGTAAATATTGGAGAAACTAGAGCACAAAATTAAACAATGCCCTCTAGGCATACTACTCAACATGGAAACTTCCTATAGGCTACTATCCTTATGAGCTGGTGTATAGAAAATTACCAATACTTATAATTCAATCTAAGCTCCATACACTTTCAATAACCTGTGACTTAGACCTTGACCTTAGCCTAGCATAAGAAGAAAGATTAATCAACCTAAATTTGCTAGATGATAATTGATTAGTAGTCCAATCCTTGAATGAAGTGCACAAAACATTTGACAAATAGCACCATGACCTTAGAATAAGGAAAGTAAAATTTTAACTTGGAGATAAGGTTCTCTACTGGAACCCCACACACGTACCTCAACAAACTAAGTTACAAATGTTGTGGGAAGGGCCTTATATCATTTATAAATCCTTTACTTCTAGGGCTATGTTAATCTACAAACCTGAGAGCCCAAACAAAAAGTAGTTTGTCAACATGCAATAGGTAAAACCTTTCCACGAACCTAATCAAGCTAGTGCAGCAAATGCCTCATTGGATGGACAACCATGCTTAATTTTTTGGATATCCTCCTTTCAACTTAGTCATGGGGGAGATGGCCATCCATGCTAATCATTATAGTGGCTTCTTAGTTTTTCATATTTTTATTTTTCACATTTTTGTTTAACACTTTGTTATTTTTACAACTTTTGTTTTACACCTTTATTTTACACCTTTTTGTTTTTACTTTATTAATTTTTCCAATTTTTGTTTTATAACATCATTGGTACATTTTATTTTTCTTGAATATTTTACAATTTCTTGTATATTTTATTTTGTTTTGGTGTGATTTTCACATTATTTTTGGTTAATAAAATGTCTTATTGCCAATAAGACACAATGATGCTATTGCTAGTTACTAATGGTGGTTTGTACTTAATGTTTTTGATTGCTAATGTTTGGTTTCTATTTTTGAATTTTGATGGCTAATAACTAATACACAGTTTCTTTTTCATGGAATAGTTAGTGAGTCCACATCATCCACCCATCCACAAATCCTAAGGTTTTCTTGGTTTTGGGAATATGAGGTTCATTTTTCATTAATATAACTTTAATGAACTTGTGACCTTGTTAGTTTTCAAGTTTGGAAAAGATTCAAAGGTTTGAAAAGGGTGTGGCCTCAAGGGGATTTAATACTCTTTGTGCCTCTCTACTTGCTTGAGTGTATGTGTGTTTTCATGGATTTCTTACTATTCTATGTCAACCAACAATAGGAAGTTGAATAAGTCTTTGCATTGTGTGGTTTCCATCTAATATATATATATATAATAAAAATATATGATGGAAATTCAAAGCACGCCCCTTAGAAAAAAATAAATGGGCTATAGGCACTAGTTAGGGACTAGAAAGACATGTTACCCATGCCTAAAGGTCCCCTCTAACTAAGGTCCTTTCTCACTTCTTTCTTCATTTTTCTTCTTCAATAAGGAATAGTGGTTGTCTATGGGAGCATTTTTGTATCTCAAGGGGGTGGACCTGTCCTAGAGTGATGATGCAAAGTCATTGAAAGTGGTTGGTTTTGGTCTGGAGTAAGGTTGGACTTTATTGGGTCATTTAATGAAAAATTTCACACGGGACTTTATGTGGCTATGATTTGGACATCTATTCCATTTTATTTCTCATCCCTTTGTGCTCTCCATAACTCACCTCACTATTAATTTTCATGTTTTGTTTAATGTCTTAGTTTGATGTGTTGAAATTCTTCAATAGATCCTTTGGGTTTGGTCCCTAACTTTTCATAATCATTAATCAACTATGGGCCCATAGAGTCCTTAGTTGAGGTTATGCAAGGGCAAAAAGGACATGTGCCACTATGGGAAGGATCCACTTGAATATCTTGTGTTCTGGTTAGTTAAGTTCCTTACCCTTAGATGTTGCTATAATCAAAATCTTTCATGCGCTCCATTGCGCAACCAAGTGTGTGCTCCTTAAGGCATTCTTCTTCATGAAATATCATTCTCTAATTATTCCTCCATTTTCTAAATTTCAAAACCATCTTCTAATATTTTCATCATGTTCTTGGCTTTTTGGGCTTTCATTTGACCCCAATTTTGTTTGAAAAATCCTTATATTTTTTGAATTTTGACTTGGTCAATGGTGGTTAATAGTAGTGTCAACTAAGCCTCATCAATGTAGTGCAAAATTTTATAAATACCATCAATACTTTGAAATTTTTTGTCATTTGCTTCAAAATGTGAAGGGAGTTTTTCCAATTTTTTAGAGCCCAAACCATTCCAAAGCCCATAACGTTTACACCGTTTATCCAAATCACTCCATTCTTTGATCCTATAGCTACCAAAGATAAGCTCTTAGTCATGGGGGCCACAAACATTAAGGTTGATGATGAAATTTTTTCTTACTCTCCTAGAGGGTTAATGAAGAGATTAATATTAAACCATTAATTTTTGATATTTTAACCCTTCCAACAAATTCTGGTAGACCTAAAATCAATTATTAATATTAAGATAAGAATAAAATAATATTAAAATAATTAACCAAGCCATGATCACAACTTAGCCAAGTGTAACTACCCCTAGAGATAAGGTATTCCTAATGATTCAAAGGTACACATTAAGTGTTAATCCTTGATCATGTTGTGATTACAGATGGCACCTAGACCAAAATGCTTGTAGGAAGGAGGGCCATCACAACCAAGGGATAAACAACCCAAAGCTAAAAGTGAATAGTAGGAACAAGGCTAGGAGAAAGTAGTAGAAACTCATGCAATGAGACCTCTTTGGAGGAGTTTGAAGTGAAATCTATCTGACAAATTCCTAAAGAAGAGGCTACAATAGAACAATCTCAAAGAGGAGAGGCACCAAGGCCCATACCAAGACTTAAGATCACATTGATATAAGCTTGCCTTGATACAATCAAGCCTCGTAATGTCCAATGCTTAGTTCTTCAAGAAATAAACTTTGGATCATTCTTATAACATGCTCCACCAGAAGTTAAGATGTAATTGCAAAGCTCTCCCATGTGGCCAATCATCATTATTAGTAGGGAGTGGTATATGCGAGATACATATCTCTTATGGAACAACAAAAAGATATGAGCCACTGTGAGAATCAAGGATATTTAGGTGTCCTACTTTGTGAAATCTATTGTGTAGGCTCTTGGTTTGCTTAATTTTGGTACTCATTTGATAGAGATCTCCATGTAGGTAGACCCTAACGAAAAAAGAAGTAGAACCAGTGATGTTATGGGGTTGACCGTAAGAAGTCACACTGGCGAAGAACATATACTTCAAGATAGTAGCTGATCACCTCAATTTGATGATGAGGCCTAGCATGGTAACTAATTTCTTCACTTGTGCATGTGCCACTTTAATCAAGAAATTTCTTGTTAACCTTCCATAGCTAATCTATTTGGAGATGAAAAAGCACTTTAAGGAAAATGAACATGGAAGGAAAATCCTGTCCTTTCCATGCCTTATCAGAAAACCCTGTGAAAGGGAAAGGATATTACACTATGAAAATGACACAATTAGGCATACTCCCATCGCCTTCTAGTCTAAAATGATGAAAGAAAAGATTCCTGCCATGTTCAAAGAAGAGGAGTAGCAATCACCACCTCCACCACCCACTTAGAAAACAACATTGA
The DNA here is from genome assembly GCA_015680685.1 of Gnetum montanum. Classification (NCBI taxonomy): domain Eukaryota; kingdom Viridiplantae; phylum Streptophyta; class Gnetopsida; order Gnetales; family Gnetaceae; genus Gnetum; species Gnetum montanum. Next base: position 66,142 of record MNCI01032458.1, on the reverse strand, counting down.
AAGCCCATTCTACCATTGAGCTCCTACACGAAATCTAAGAGCATCTCTTGCATGAGCAAGAGTACCAAGAAAGAACATGTGGTAGGGGTACATCTATGTACTATCCTACAATGAGTCACCTCAATAAAGTGTCTTAAACAATCACTCAGATGGAGGAAGGTGGGCCAATATTCTTAGACCAAAAAACGTAGTTGCCCACAAGGTCAAATTCTAGTGCCCAAGAGGTAGCAATGTCTCTCTTGCAATAATAGAAATTCCAAGAAATCTCTAGGAATGCCACTACCTTTTCAATGCACTTGGAGGAGGATGAGGGGATAACTATCTTGGTGATGCAATACCAAGGATAGGAGACAATAGTAGAAGTGCTTGCTGATTAGATTGTTGAAGTATTAAATGCACCTATAGCATCTATACTAGATGTTTCTACACTTAGAGATGTGCAGACATCTGTAGGATATGTTAGTGGTAGATTAAGTGCACCCAGCATGAGGAATTACTAGATTGACTAGTGGGAACAAGGTAATAAATTCTAAACATCTTTGATTTTCTAGATAACATCATTGCAACCCAGTCAGAGTTGCTTAAAGCAAAGGGAAAATGCATCATTTTGGAAAGGAAACTCGAAATGGCTCAAGCACAAAACCAACACTTGCTCATGGAGGTTCTTAAATTAAGAGCTTGTTTTGTTGATCTCACGATCCTCAACCCTACATTGACAAGAGATGATGCTTTTTAATAGCTTCAATATAGACTTAAATAGGTTGAGTGGGGATGGAAATGATCATATTTGACCAATTCATGGATGAGGCTAAGACATATTCAATTCAAAAGGACTTGGTCTAGATGTGCATAGAGAATGAGATGCTAATTGTAGAGAATCATTGCTTGTGGAATGTTGATGTGCAACAATAGTAGATGTAAGAATTCATTCATCAATAGCAAGAGTAACTAGCCAGGGTAAACACTAAACTTAGGATATTTATAGCCAAAAATAAAAATATCTCCATGGAGGAAGTCCACACCTTAAGCTAAAAATCTACAATTTAGATTACCACTTGGAAGAATGAGGCTCTAAAATTTCAAAGAATCAAGAAGCACTATAGATATTAGGTTGGCATACAAAAAGAAGTTATGAAAAACACATTCAAATGACTAAGGAAAAAGTCAATGAGATCCTCTAGCAACTCCAACAAGAAAAAGAGATGTTGCAACCTATCATTGATAGGATAGATGCCTATAACAAAGAAAAAATCCACATGAAGGAATTGCAGATGGAAAAGATGATAGAATACATTGAGCTTGCCAATCTCCAATATGCAAAATTTGCAATGCTAACTACTAGAAAATTGCATTCAAAGTTGGAGAAATAGGTGGCTAGCTCGTACTTACTGTATGAGTTAGAGTTCAAGCACCATAAGGAGACCAAGAAAAAGCTCTAAATTGCAAATGTTGAACTTCAAGTTCTCAGGGCAAGATTCACTGATCAAAGATCAACTGCTAAGAACTTGACCAGAAGAATGAATGACTACTAGGAACTACAAAATATAATCAAGGCATTCGACATTGAACACAAAAAATTTGCTACCTAGTTTGTTAATGTCAAGGAGCTGTTCCCAACAATGCCCTATCCTTGGAATGTGCCCATTCTAGCCCACATTGGCAAAGTTGCATGGATCATGCATGATCCCAAGAGTAAGGAGGAGAAGATGAAAGCATTATTGGATGCTTTCTGTCTTCCACCAAAATTTGTAGTAGTAGTAGAACAACCATAATACCATCAACCACTGCATGTGCCTAATGTAGGAGAAGGTCCTTTGGAACCTTACGAGCCTCCACCACCTGGGATCATTTAATATTCTTCATCATCTTTGTGCCATCAAATGGGTTATCTTTGTTAATTTTGTCTTGGTGTTCAATTTTGTAGTCTTGAACACCAAAATTTTTTGTAATGATTATATATCCATACACTTGAGCACTTAGTGTTTGTTTGTGTATGTGTATGTGTTTGTGTTTGTAGTATGTATGTTGTCAATTAATAATCCCATACCTTTCCAAATTTGCAAAGAACTTGAGGATGAGTCTTTATTCTATTGTGAGGGTATGATGAATCATTGATTGGCTGCATCAACTAAGCCCCATCAACTAGGCCCTATTGATGCATGATTTGATGCATTGACGTAGCCGTGTCAACATAGTGTCTATTTTTGCCTATAAATACATACTCACCCATCATATTTATGGCATGTCTTTGTCGTAGTATACCAGAGCTATTGCAATTTTTCTTTCTAAGAGTTAGAATATTTTCCCAAGTGCCCATAGTAGGAGTCATTAAGTATATGAATCTTTATTTGAGCACTATTATACTTGAGCACAACAGTGTGTGCGACAATAAAGATGAGCTTTCCGATAAACCTTGCAGCACTTCAGCTAGTTTAAATATTTTCTTCATACATTCAATGTTTTTGAAAATTTTATTTAATGCTTTAATTAATTAAGCTAAATTAAATAGAAATTAATTAAGCACATATGTACAACCACTTTGAGCATGTGCATGACACTTGGTAATCTCAGTAATGCTTAATGTTTGGTAACATAGCAGTGTTATATGTGTTCAGGGTGTGTACAAAAAGTGGGATCGAATACTTATGTTAAGATTAGTTAGAAATTGGTTAGTTAGTTAGAATAAATTAGCAATTAAATTACTTCATTTCTTTCATCCTTTTTTTAAAGCACTCAAAGCATAAAACATAAAAAATAATAACAATCATATGCCTTGATTACACTTAACCATGGCTTTGCATATCACAAGTGTAATTGGGAAGACAACGAATGACTATAAGGTCAAGTTCACTTCCTAGAGGCTAGTGTATTGAAAGGCAATGAGTCCACAAAATTTGACCAGATCATGCATGAACACTTAGTAATTCATATGGTTGAGCATAGGAGTATTCGTCACTCATCACACACATATATAGATAGGAAACTACAATGATACCAAACTTGCTCCATGTGGTACACAATTTAGATGAGTTATTAGCTCAATCTCCTTCATTAAAACAAAGTTGATATGGGCTAATTTTCTTAAGTATATCTTCAAAAATTATAATATGATTGTAATTTTAATACTTACTAAACTTGCACCATGTCTTCTAAATTTGTTCAAGGACTAGAAAACCAATAATAGAAAATGGCCTAAGGAAAAAGAATACAATGGACAAACTTATTAGAATATCAATTTTTGTCATTATTAAATTTTCCCTTGCATACGTCTATTTCTTAAAAGGAGCATCCAAACATCATCTCTATCAATGTACTTTACAATTCATTTTACTATAAGAGAAAAATCCTAGTTATAACAATTAATGGAGCCAAGTCTTAAATCTTTCATGCTTCTAGTGCAAATATCACAAGCAACTCTCAAAAAGTCCTTTTTTATATTTCTTAGAAAACCAATGAAACTAATTGATAATATAATCAATTCTATCATAAGAATTTTTGTAAGGATCCCAACAATTGGAATAAAAAATATAAGTTGATTGAAGCATTTTTTAACAACTAAAACTTTGTCAACAAGGATGAGCTCTTTTTCTTTTCATTTATTAAGATTTTTTTTTTCAATTTTATTAACCACATAATTCTATAAAATAATAATATTAGGCTCACATGAAAAAGGTATTATTAAAATTTTGAAAACAAAATCTTTTTTCAAGATTTTCCAAGGCTTGAAAGTAACACATTCATCAATATTACTATACAATGAATAACATATTTTTACCAATTGATACGAGAGTTAGATAACTTAAAGTAATTTTTCCCTCTATATGTTCTTACAAAAATGTTTTCATACAAATCTACAAGAACACCTCCACAAATTGTAAATGGTCCTCAAAACAATATATCTGTTGATAGATCAATGATTATGAAATGAAGGGACATGATCCTCTAGTTGAATACAGACTTAGACTATCAACAATGAATAGAATTGATATGGGAATTAATAAATAATGATAAACTTGTTGATAAATTCAATAAAATTTGAGTGATGTCCAGTGATATATAAATGATATAAATATACTTAGAACAAGTAAGAAGTACAAAGCAAATAATAGATGAGATATCAATATATGGGATAGGATTTTGGTTTGCCTTTCCTAATAAACAAAGAGTGATTTATTTAATAAAATATTAGAGTTCACCTTTTAGAAATGGTAAAAAGCTATAATGTATGTGGTATAAAGGGCAATTGACAATTGAAACTTAATTTATAATTAAAATGAAGGTTCAAATGATGAATTTTGATATATTACAAGTTTACAGATGAATGGGAAGCTTGCTAATGTTGTTTGGAGTTGATTTGGAGTTAAAAAAGGTCGTTTTTTGATGTTGTCTAGGTGATAACATTGGGTGATGCAGTGACATAGGCAATGATGACATTGATGTTAGCATCAGCATGCTCATGTGTGCTTTTGAGGGAGGAGAAAGTAGGAAGTGAAGAAGGGCCTTAGTTAGAGGGAACATGTTTTTAGTTCCATAAGCAGTGCATGTAGCCTAGATGATTATTTCGTCTAAGGGGTGTGCTTTGAATTCCCACTTTTTTTTTTGTGTTTTTCATGAGAACCACACCATGCAAAGACTTATTATTTCTATTTTTATTCACTTAGCTTTCCGATGATTGGGTAACGTCGAAATGGTAAGAAAAATCAAGAAGAAAACATCCAAGCACCCAAGAGAATGGCCAACACAAATGCATCAAGTTCCCTTGAAGCCACACCCTTTTCAATCCTTGAGTCCTTTCATAGTTTGAGAAATGCACAGTCATTGATTCATTTATAGTTCTTATTATTTTGAAGAAAGGGACTGTACAGTTCCAAGCCAAGAGAGACCATAGAAATTTGTGGATGCACGGATGATGTGGACGCATTGCCTATCATATCAAAAGAACCATACCTTAGTATCAACATCGTAACTTAAAGGTAAAAACTAAACATTAGAAACCAATAGAAAACAGTTCATACCATCATTAAGAGCACTTATTAGGTGAAAAACTTGACAAAATGAATAACACAGACACACAAATAAAAGAAAAAGTATGAATGATGTTGTAAAAAAAAAAAGAAAAGTTAAAGAAATTTGTAAAACAAAAATGTGCAAAACAAAAGTGTGTAAAACAAAAACTTAAAAGAAACTAAGGGCCTCAAATGATTAGCATAGGTGGCCATCTCCCCCATGATTGAATTGAAAGGGAGACATCCAAAATAATGAGCACTTATTTGAATCTTTTAGAAATGTCCAACTTCTCCCAATTGATGTTTTTAGATTAAGGGTTGGTTGGCGACACTCATACTTTAGTGTATCTATGCTTTCGTTGGGGTCGCAAGTTGTTCCCCCAGTTAATTCCATGCATATTGGTGGGTTGCTCTCTTGATTAGCTATCAACCACTGGGTGTTCTCTTGTTGTGTGGTTGCTACATACAGGCACCTTTGTATCTGAGTTTCCTAGGCACACCGATTGCATACAGGAAATGCTGAGCACTCCTGTACATCATCACCCTCTGTATCACTATATGTGATGCATGGAACTTTCTTCTTCTCAATCTTTCCATAAGAGTTTTTCTTAGATATTTCCAGGGAAAGATCATGGATTCCTAGGCACACATTGATGGTGCTGAGCCATGCCCTCCCCATTATAAGTAGGAAGTTCCCTTTATTATTGTTGACCTCTATCACTAGGAAATCAGTTGGGTATGACCAACCACACACAGTGGTAACAATGTCACCCACAAGTCCCAAGGGGACAGTGATGGACTGGTCAGCCAGCTCTAATTGAATATTGCTCTTCTTAAGTGGAGGCAAGTTCCAAGATTTATACATTTCTTGCGATATTAAGTTGAATCCGGAACTTGATTCAAGAAGAGCTTTACGAGGTTCATTCCCAGTGACTTGGAGGTAGATTAAGGGACTCTCGAGGTTAGAGACTTTCATGGGAAGGTGGCCCACCTTTATCCAGTCAGTGACGGTATGTGTTAACATAACCGTATGCATTGAGCTCTGTTGTTGATTTGAAGGGAGCTCTGAAGCCTTACTTGATGAAGGAGTGGTCATAGACCCAACCGCTTGTGGTTGTGAAAGCTTGTTTGGACTGTTGGTTCTAAAGAAAGATCTTCTCTTTCTATAGTTATTAGAACTAGTAGTGGGTTGAGGTTTACGACTCTCAGAGAACTATGTTATTGCGGTTGAGTGGGGAGTTCCCCTTGCATCGTTGGAGCGGGTGGTAGTGGAACTATCGGCGTAAGAGATGCAGATGGATTCGGAGGATGGTATGCATGTGGAGTTTATTTTCTAGGAGAGGGAGTCCTAAAATATTCCTAAACTTGGTAGTGACGTTGTAGGGTTACGTGACCCATAGAGTCACTTGGAGAAATCAGCTACTACACGTAATAGCCATACGAGTCTGGTTGTTGGTAAGGGTATTGTTTTCTAGGTAGTGACATCCCCCATGACTGTGGGTATTTCCACTACTAGTGTTGCTTGATAGGTTGTGGTGGAGTTCCACTTGGATAATACATTAAGGGTTGGTGAAACTACCTTGGGTTACCTTGGGGATAAGGTAACCTCCAGGGTGCTTGTCGTTTGTTAAGTCTTGGGTTGAGTGCATACACCCCAGACTCTTGCAGATGTGAGATTATTGGGCAACATCCCTTAGGATGGTCATATTTGTATATCTCACATCCATCATCATTGTCCATATTAGAATCCACAACCTCATCAGTGATAGTCATTTTTCTCTTACCCTTGTTACGTGCATGGTTTGAATCTCTCCTCTTTTTCTTATCATGGTCACTACTTCGCTCCTTAGACTCCTCTACAATTTTTAAAATGGTTTTAAATCTACTATCTAAGGAGTCCCACATTTGATCTACCTTATCTGACACTTTGGTTGTTAACTTTTGAAGCAATAAGGTTTTTCTATTCACCAACTCTTCGAGTGGTGACTCATCCTCCTCCTCATAGAATCTTACTCCCCTCTTTCGGAGCAAAGGATCGTGGTTATACTCTTACATGCTTTCTCTTTTCTGTAGCTCTCCTTCTTCCTTAGCTACTTGTTCCAACAGTCTATGAACTTCATGGGACCTAAGCTCAGATAATCTCCCTTGGGCATATGTTCCAAGGGTTCTCCTGGTTTCATGTCTTAGCCCATCTATGAGGTGGCGGAGTTGATCTCGTTGTGCAAAATCATGGCCTGGGCAATGATGTAATAGTGCATAATATTGGCCCATGGAAGCATCCAAGGGTGCATGATTACCCTGCTTCCATCCTTGGATCTGTTTTCGCAAGTTAGACACTCGGGAGTACGTTTGATATTTATCATTAAATAGTTCTAGCATCGTACTCCACCATCTAATGGATTTCGGTTCTAAGGACTGGTACCAACTCTCTACTTCCTTTATGAGTATCCTTGGGAACAATTTTAACTTCTGCCACTCATTTTCAATATTCTACAAGACACAGGCATTGTGGAATTCCTGTAAGTGGTTCTATAAATCAGCATTGTATCCCCCCTCAAACCATGGGATATTATTCATGTCTAATGGCTTGATCTGACTATCTTTCTAGTGTCTTGTAGGTATCCTCAAAGCCTCTGTAATATCTAACATACTTTGGGTGGCAAGTAGGGGTTCATCGTTGTCATTTCTTTCATGGCGTCTATGATGCCTATGCGATTCCCTACTTTCCCTTCTACCATGCCTTGATTCTCTCGAATGCCCTCATCCTCGCTCTCGACTCTCTCGTTGAGGGTTCTCATTATGCCTATCATTGTCCTCACGGTTGTGCTCTTTGTGACTATGTCTTGATGTGGAAGGAGAGGGTGAATGATGTGATGAATGTTAAGAAGAAGGGGAACCATCGCCATGACAATGTTTCTTACCTTCTCTTCTGTGACTACGGCCTCGATCATGATGACGATCTGAATGCCCTCCCTTATCATTTGTTTGTGTTTTCTCATTGAACACTTGGTGTTCATGGGCATCAGAACCAGGGTTATGAATCATGGAGTTTAGGTTCTGATACCCCACCTCCTCACCATCGTTAGGAGGGGGAACATCATTTGATGGAGAACCAGTTATAACTGGTTGACCATCTCCAATTTCGCTTAGGACGTGCAGTTGGGGCCCTTTTCCCTTCAACGATGTGTGGTCACTCTCCTACCGTGAATCCCATTGACATTGCACTTCTGTGGGATGGTAATCCCTTGAGTTGTAATCGCATGCAATGTACTCAGCATATAATTGTGACATGCCTATTCGTGCAAGGGCACGAAGGAGCATGTTGGGGGTAGCTCTATCTAGAGGCATCACTATGTTACCCTCCAAATCTCTCCATCGCAATTGCTCATCTTAATGGAAGAAAAAGGTAGAGTCAGGTATATACTCATCGTGGTGAGTATATACCACATTGAATTTTTGAGGAACTGGTGATTCTTGGTTACGTGTGTTAGACCGCCGAATGTCTCTTGTGTGATCCCTAGGTGGTGAAGTGCTTTTGTGAGAAGAAGAAGACATGTTTATCTTGTTGGTGTGCTATTGACCATTGTTTAAATTTTCTTTTGATTAATCCTAAGGGTTCGTTTAAGCTTCCCAATGATGTGGATGATTTCCTATGTTCTACTTAGTGCACAAACAACTTAGTCCCTGGCAACGGTGCCAATGATGAGTGGTGAGGTACCCCTACACTCAACCATACAAATGCAAGCATTACACATGTGATTTGGTTGAACTCCATAGACTAAGTGCCTACATGCCTTATGGAACACCTAAGGTTAATTAGTTGTTGTCTTCCCAAGCTCACTTGTATTTGTCATGGTTGTATGGTTAAGTGAACTTGAGGTATATGATTTTTATCTTTTATGTTTTTATTGCCTATGCTAAGAGAGAAAAGGGTGAAGAGACTAAGTAACTAACTTTAACTAACTAGGCTCTAACCATCCTAGCATCAGTATCCATTCCCACTTGCCATTTCACACCCTGAACCAATGCAACGCTGCTGGGATTACCAAACGCTATTCATTACTGGGATGACCAAGCGTAATGCACGTGCTCGAAGTGGTCGTATTGAATGCACTTAACTATGAGAGTTGAGGGTTGAGAGAGATTAAGTCCTAAGAAAGAAATTAAACATTCAATAGTAATTAAATTCTCATTAGCTTAGTCCATGCACTGCAAGGTTTATCCAAAAGTTTGTCTTTATTGCTGTACAAAATTGTGTGCTCAAGTACATAATTGCTTAAATAAAGATCCGTTCACTTTGGGACTCCTACTATGGGCACATGGAAATTATTCTAACTCTGGAATGGAAAAATGGCAAGAGTTTGGCTAAGGTCTAGATCTATATGGAGGAATAAGGGAGAGCCACCTCTTATTTATACAATTGGCAGCGCGCTGCGATATCACGTACATGATATCGCAGGGAAAGACGCGATATCGCGTATGTGATATCCTGTACGTGATATCGTAGCCCATGCGATATTGCATCCCATCACCTATCATTCTACACTTCAATTCTCCAATTGGTGGATCTTGAGATCATTGATGAAACCTAAACTAATGTTGATCATCATCAAGATGATATCAGGTGAATACCAAAGATCATAAGAAGTTGAAAGTGTCGTCTTGAGTTGAGTTTTGGTGACATGATGTGCAAGTGTTGTTGACACTAATGTTGATGTGTATGTGTCCATGCATGTGTGTGTTGAAGAAGATGCATTATGTTAAGGCATAATGCTAATGCAACATGCTAATGCTAGCATGTGCACATTAGCATGTGTGTGTACTACAAGTGACTCTAACAAATGATGCTAACATTAGTTTTAGTGTCACCTCTGCATCACCTAGGATGAACATGCTAATTTGGGCTTCCTAAGGCTACCAAAAATGCTAAAATTGATGCTTGTCCTTTGGGGCATGCCATTTAAGATGAAGATGACACTTTTCATCTTCCTAAGGCTATCAAAAAATGTTATTTAAGATGAAGGTTTTGGGGGCATTTTCATTATCTAAGGGGATTTGACAATGTCAAATCCACATTTGTACTAGTCATTAAAGTACTAAAAAATGGATACAACACTATCTAATAAAATATTCATATGTTGCAAAGAATTGTTAATCATAAATAAAAGAATCATCTACATAGTACATGTTAAGCAATTACATACCTTGATCATTAATTAAAATTTCCTTACTCATATTCCTTTGCAAATCATAATGTAAACTAGGTGAAAGAAAGTTTGCAACAATAATAAAAAAAATTATGAAGCTAGAGGATAACCTTGACAAATTAATCATTGAAGAGATAAGGAGGAACTCAATTTAAAATTTGTAGCAACTTTGGTATAGGAAGACCTCTTCCAATTCCATTATGCTTTGCCCTACAAGTTGTTTTTGCAAGTTTTAAGCTTGAAGAAGATGTAGATGAGTGTGTCTTACTAGTGTGTGCATTCTTTTGTTGATTTTATTGATGATGATTCTTGGATGTTTTAACATGTTTTGGGATGTTTTGGACTCATTTTGATGAGTTTAGGGGGGTCTAGGATATATGGGAACTTGTTTGAAGACATCTAGAGATTCTAGACATCAAAACAAGTATTTTTGTGTTTGGCCCTAGTAGGTGAGATGTCCTACCAGAAGCTGGGATGTCCCATGTGAGACATCCTAACTGCACATGTGATATCTTAGGTGAGATGTCCCACTAGAACCTAAGACATCTTAGGACCACATGAGACATCCCAGAAAAATTACAATGTCTCAACCAAGAGTTGGATTTTCTTAGGGGACATCTTTGCAAAGTCAGAGCAACTCAAATGGGAAAAATTCCAAAAATACCCATTCTAATTTAGGAAATAGCTAGAACACAGTAAAAAATGATGGAAATAGCCAAAACACAGTAAAGATGAGAAGACTTGGAAAACATTTGAAAAACCTAAGGTTGAGTTGGGGAAAGGTATCTAGATTTCTTATCTTCCAACTTGACATAAATATATTTGTAGTCATCATTGTTGAGTAGCCTTGAGGAAGAAAGAAAAGCTCTTAAGAGTGGAGGGCTGAGCAAGAAAGAGTGGATGAGAAAATTTGGTGAATGCAATTGGTGATTGTAGCTCCAATATTAGCTTATGGTGTGTTTATCTATGTGTAATATTCTCTTGTATCTCACTTGTGAGTTGAGATCTCAATCTCATCTCATGGGAGAGATTTCTATTAGCTGTATCTTGTATTGAGAACAACCATTATGTCGTTGTAGAGCCTTATGCTTTGCAATATTAGTTGAGTGTGACAAGTTTTGGATGCTTGTGGGCTATGTAAACCCTATTGTAATGTTCTAATAAATTAACTGAAGATAACTACTTTTTTTGTTTTCTAGCAAATAAGTTTTACCTTTGCATAATATCTAGATTTAGTATTTGAAGGTGATTTAATTGTGAAGTAAACCTGATTAGGCATTATTGGTATCAAAGATAGGTTTTATTATTGCTTGGATTCTGGTTGAGAATTTTGTCAATTTTAGATGGCACCTAAGAAGAAATAGGTGTAAGCTCTGAATCGGAACATGGAGAGCATGAAGTTTGCCTTCTAGATGATGGTTTCTCATTTAGATGAAATTAGCACAAAGGCATATAAAAATGCTAGTCCTAGTCATATTTCAACACATGGAGGTGAAGAGCATGTACATTCAGATGAATAAGTTTCATAGCCAGGTGGTGATGGAGTAGATGAAGAGGAAGGATAATCCAGCTATGAGAGAGTAGAAAATAATCAGCTACGGATTCCAATGGGAGGGAATCATATACCTCATATGAAAACTCCAAGGGCTCTAGTAGTGTTCAATACTACTTCTTCAGGTAAGCTTAATGAGGAAGATGATGCAAGGCTTTCTAGAGAATTCAGAAATGATGCAAGACTTCTATACATAGAGTTCTATATTTTTAATAATGTAGATGACATGAATGTTTTTGCAACTTAGTTGAGGATATTTGAGAAGTATTTTCAATTGGAAGAGGTACCAAATAACTTAAGGATACCTAATGCTAAATTCATATTAGAAGGTATGGCTTCTACTTGGTGGGAAAAGGAGTACCAAGGTTATGAAAGACGAAATCATCAACCTATCAAAGACAAGGATTTGATGAAATACAAGTTGAGAAGAAAATTTGAGTAGTCTCATTAGAGACAAAAAACCATTATGAAGTTCAAATTTTGAAGGCAAGGTGACAAGGATGTCAACAAATTCTACATTGAAGGATGTCAACGAATTCCATCAAGCTAAGGTAAACTAGAAGGAGTATGAATAGGCTTAAATATTTTTAGGAGGTTTCAAATTAATGTACTAGCAAAAGTTGTTCTTTTATGAGCCACAAACTTTTGATGAGACTTATGATTTGATACTTAAGGTTGAGAAGAAATTAGGAGGGTTCAGAACAAGATTAAAAGAAAACTTTCAAGGGAAAGGAGAAGGAATCTAGATTTGAGAAGGGATCAAAGTCCAAATTTGAAGACAAGGAGGGAAGCAAAGATAAGAAGGATTAAAGAGGTGATGAAAAGGAAAAAGCCAAGCAGGACCAAGACAAGGAAGGTAAGGATCAAGGTAGTAGCTCATTAAAACTATAGTGCTTTAAATGTGGGGAATGGGAACACAAGTAATGAAAATGTCCACTTCATAAGGCATCCAAGGGTAAAGATGTGCAAACCATGGACATGGAGGAGACATTAAGCCAAGCTCTTTAGAGAGGTAATCCTAATGCTCCAAAAATTGAGGATGTTTCTAAATTAAATTCTTGTGCATTCATGGGGAATGTAAATAGAGGAGATCATCTTGATAGGGAATTATTATTTCAGATTAGGACTAGTTGTTTGCTTATTAAGGAATGAATTCTTATTTTGATTAATGGAGAAGCCCAAGAAAATGTTATTTCTTGTAGGGTAGTTACTAGATTAGCATTGGTAAGTAATCCTCATCTAAGACCCTATAAGGTGCATTAGTTATCTAAAGATTTTTTCCAATAGTTGAGGAAAAATATACTTTACAATTTAAAACTGGAAGTTTTCATGATATTGTGAAATGTGATGTGCTTCCAATAGATTGTGCTCATGTAATTCTTGGTAGACCTTGGAATTTTGATAATGTTGCTCAATTTGATGAAGTAAGAAATGTGGAGTGTTGCTAGACCTGATGGAATCCATGATTTGATTCCTATGAAAACTAAATAAGTGAGGCAACAAATCTTACTTAATTCTTTCTTAATCCTTGTAGGAGAGAGGGAATATATTATGAAACATGATGAAATCGATTGTGGTTTTTTTGGTGTGACAACAGTTACTACTAATCATGATGATGTGCAGGTTGAACTTCCTATAGGTGTGCTAGGAACGAAGAAGAAATTTTCCAAGGTGTTGAAGGAGGAATTAGATAGATTACCATCCATGAGGAATGTACAACATCAAATTGACTTCATCCCTGGTGCTAATATTCCATAAGAGAGAGCTTATTGAGTAGCACCAAATCAGAGGGCTGAATTGCAAAGGTAAGTAGAGGGGTTACTTATAAATGGTTTCTTGAGGAACTTAATTTTACCTTGTGTAGTTCCAATGGTACTAGTGCCAAAGAAGGATAGTGTTGAATGAAGGATGTTCATTCCAAGACAATGAACAAGATAACAGTAAGGTAAAAGTTTCATATTTTAAGAATGGATGATATCCTTGATGTCCTTATCAATGCAGAGATTTTTAGAAAAATTAATTTAAAGAATGACTACCAAAAAATTAGAATTAGGCTTGGTGATAAGTGGAAAATAACTTTAAGACATCAAATGGATTGTTAGAGTCATTGATGATGCCATTTGCACTCATGATTGCACTTACTACATTTATGAGGTTGATGCATGATGTATTGAAGGACTTGATTGATTAGTGCTTTATTGTCTTTTTTGATGATATTTTGGTGTATAGCTCTAATAAGGAATAGCACTTGGATCACTTGAGAATGATGTGTTCTGAGTTGGATGAGGCATAGTTGGTGATCCATGTGAAGAAAAGTCATTTATTCAAAAGGGAGATCGCATATTTGGATCATATGGTTTCTAAAAACTAGATTTGGATGGAAGCTACAAAGGTGAAGGATAGTAGGGATTGGCCAACTTCTAAGAATGTTGGGGAGGTAAGATCATTCCTTGGTTTAGAAATTTTTTATAGATGGTTCATAAAAGATTTTAGGGACATTTTGTGGCCTATGTTTACTTTATTGAAGAATAAAAAGGAATTTAGGTGGGATAATGAAATCCAAGGGAGCTTTGACCTATTGAAAGCAAAGATTACCAATGAACAGATGCTTGCAATTTTCAATTTTCAAAAGCTTTTCTAGGTGGAGGTGGATGCAAGTGAACTTGCCATTGATGGGACACTTTCACAAGAAGGTAGGCTTGTTGCTTTCTTTTTTGAAAAGTTAAATTAGTTAAGGCAAAAATATAGCATATATGAGAAGGAGTTGTATGCTATTCTTTAAGCAATCAAGAATTGGAGACATTACTTGTTGTCTAAGGAATTCACTTTGATGACAAACCACAAAGTACTTCAATTTCTAAACTCACAAAAGAAGTTGAGTGCTAAGCACATGACGTGGGCTGCATAGTTTCAAGAGTTCAATTTTGTATTGAAGCACAAAAGTAGGAAAGCCAATGTGGTGGCTAATGCATTATCTAGGAAGCATGTGGTACATTTTAGCATACCTCATGTGGAAGGTATAGGTGATTTTTCTTCTTTGTATAAGCATGATGTTGATTTTGGGTAGGTTTGGAGGAGGTTCAAAGAGCCATTGATGAATAGGATAGACCAATAGAAGATGAACTGTTATTTAAGAATGGAAAGGATGTTTTTCTAATTATGATTTTAGGAAAAATATTTTATTTGAAAAAAATTGTAGTGGCATGGTAGGTCACATGGGTAGGAATAAAACATCGAAACTTATGGGTAGGTACTATTTTTGGCTTGGTATGACAACAAAAGTTTCAAAATTTATGAAGAAGTGCTTGATTTATCAGAAGTTCAAAGGAGATAAAGGTATGTATGGACATTATATGTTGTTGCCAATTCCTAAAGGTCCATGGGAAAGTGTATCAATGGACTTTATAAGTGGTATTTCAAAGGTCAAGAGTGGGAATGATGTAATATTTGTTATTGTGGATAGGTTCTCCAAGATAACACATTTTATTCCATGTAAGAAGGTAAGTGATGCTTCTCATGTGTCAAATTTATTTTTCCATAATGTTGTGCAATTTCATCGTATTCTTTTGAATATTATTAATGACAAAGACTCAAGTTTACAAGTCATTTTGAAGGTTTTAGGAACAAAGTTAAATTTTTCTAGTGCATATCATCCACAATCTAATCGCCAAATAGAGGCGGTGAATAAATCCTTACTAAACATATTGAGATGGTAACATGATGGATAGCCAAATAGGTGGAAAAACATGTTGTGTCATGTCAATTTTTCATATAATAATGCTTTTCATATTACTATTGGTAAAAGCCCATTTAAGGTGAATTATGGATTTTTTCCAAAGATGGTGGACACTTTGAAGAGCTTTGATGATGAAGCTCAACTTAGTACTAAGTTTTTGCAAGAGATGAGGGATCTTCATGCATAAGTAAAATTAAATCTACAGAAGAAGACTAAAGAGAGAGTCCTCAAGAGAAATGTTGAGAAGTAGAAGCCTAATTTTCCTATTCGTGCCAAGTGAGACGTCTCAACTATGCATGTGACATCTTGGGTGAGATGTCCCACCAAAACTTGAGATTTCTTAGGACTAGATTGGACATTCCAAAAAAAAAAAAAATAGACATCTTAGGTGAGAGCTGGCTTTTTGTAGGTGACATCTTAGCAAAGTTAGAGATGACCTAGATAGATGGAGAAACTTCTAAAAATGCCCATCCCAATTTGGAAAATAGCTAGAGCATGCTAAAAAAGGATGGAAACAACCAAGGAGAATGTGAGAAGACTTGGAAAACATATGAAAAACCTTAGGTTGAGTTGGGGAAAGGTTTCTAGGTTTCTTATCTTCTAGTTTCACATAAATATATATGTATTCATCACTATTGAGAATCCATGAGTGAGAGAGAAAAGCTCTTAAGAGTGGAGGGCTGAGTAAGAGAGAGTGGGCAAGCACATTGGGTGAGAGAAATTGGTGATTACATCTTCAAGATTAGCTTGTGGTATGTTGATCTATGTTTTCTATTCTCTTGTATCTCACTTGTGAATTGAGATCTTAGTTCGGAGTTGGAGAGATTTCTATTTGTTGTATCTTACATTGAGAATAGTCATTGTGTAGTTGTAGAGCTTCATGCTCTACAATATTGGTTGAGTATAATAGGTTTTGGATTCTTGTAGGTTTTGTGAACCCTGTTGTAATCTTCTAATAAATTAATTGAAGATACCTAGTTTTCTAGCAAATAAGTTTTACCTTTGCATAATATCTAGATTTAGTATTTAAAGGTGGTTTCATTTTAGAGTAAACCTTCAAAAATGATCATGAGCATCTATGAGTAGGGTATAGATAAGACAAATAAAATAATCACTAGATTCTAGTTTATAGAGATAAGAAATAATAAATTTGATTGAATGCTGTCATAAGTTTTAGCATAATGTAACTTAATAAAGTAATGTCTTAGTTAGTATCAGAAGCTCACTAAATTCCTTCCCAAGTTATAATAACATTATTTATTGTATTTTTACCTTTAATAAAACCTATTTACTTAGGTTTGATGTTATCTTTTATAATTTTCTAAATCCAACTATGCATTTAACTAAAATTTTATAGGTGTTTTTAAGAAGAGTAACGAGTCTTCAATTACGAATATATTAAAGATCTTCATTATTAGAAAGAAGATGAATCACTCCTTTATTAATATTTTTACCAAAAGAAAAATTTCTAAGAGGTTCTTGGAAAACATAAAAGAGATCATGTCCAACAATGTTCCAATGTTTTTAAAACAATTTTATTGAAAGACCATCAAATCTTGGATCTTTATCATTAGCTAAACTAAAGGCAACTGCTTTGATTTCATTCACTATAATTTTTACTTCAAGAATACTTCGATGCACTTCTATTATAAGATTAGGAATATGTGTACTAAAGGCCTCAAAGGTTTCCTTGATAAAACCTTTAGAAGAAAAAATAAAATGAAAATGATTTGCTAAAAAATAATTAATAGCCTTGGGATTTGTAATGATGGAATCATTTATATAAAGGAATTCTAGTTTAAGTACTTAACCCTTTTCTTTAGAAAATTTTAAAATTCCTTATAATGTTCATCTTCAATTTTTACCTAGGACATGTGACTTCTAGTGAAAGCACTTTCTTTTCAAAAGCATCCTAAGACTATTTAGCATAACAAGCTTCAAGCAAGACTTTTTGAGTTTCAACATCAAAGGGATTCTATTCTAAAATAAGTTAAATTTGCTTGATAGATTCTACAAGATCTTTTTTAACTTGACACTTTTGCTCAGAAAATTGCTTTCTAAATCATTTTGCATGCTTTTTAACTCTATGAGTAGTTTGTTTCCACCAGTCAATCTAATCAATATTACTACTAGGTTTTTTCATGCACTTCATAAATACTTCAAAATATTTTTTCCACTAAGTTCTATGAACATAACATTCATATGAATAGGCTCCATCTTTCAAAAGGAGAAAGAATTGATTTAGAATATAAAAATGCCAATAGGAAAATGCTATGGTAAAGTAGCATTTGTATGCACTTCTACTTCACTCATAAGCTTCCAAAAAAAATATTAGAGATGTAAAATCTATCAAGTTGATAACAAATTCTATCATTTTCTTTTTGATAATTACAAAAAGTATAATGCTTCTCATTTGAATGATATGGAAATAAAGAGTTAACATCAAAAATAAAATATTTTTTTAAATGACATCAATATACTTTTTCTTGAGAAGGCATATTAGAAAGAAGACCATCAAGTTTATCTAAATGACTTTTAATAATATTAAAATCATCTCCAACGATCTAAGGAACTTTAGGTAGAAATAGAAGATATTTTCAAACATCTAATTGATCTTCCAAATTATTAGGAGCATAAATATTCTAGAGCCCAAAGTTTCTTTTTTTTTTTTTTACTATAACAAGTAATCAAAATAACTCTTGCAAGATTATTAGAGCCAAAATTCAAAACTTTTTTGGTCCAATTTTTCCTAACTAGAATAGTAACACCTCCTTTATTAACTTCATGAGCATTAGAAAAAACATTGATCTAAAAATCTGCAATGTTTTTTCTAATGCATTTACCAACAAAACTAATATAATGCTCTAAAATATTAATCTCTTATGATTAAAGAAAGATACTCCTTGAAAATCNAACTTTAAGGATTTCTACGTCATAGTTGACATTTCTTTCTTTCTCTTATTTTTTATGCCATCTAGAAGTTCCAATGTAATATAGTTTTCATAGAGATTCTCCAACTAATTTTCTTCCTTTGTTAATTCAAGGTGACATCATTCAATAGCTAATGCTTCCACCAAATTCCTAAATGTTTCTCTTTGTAGGTTTTTTTTATTAACAAAAAGCCTTTAGTAGGAAGTGAAGATCTATTTGGATGCTTCTGAATGAAANTATATTACATTGGAACTTCTAGATGGCATAAAAAATAAGAGAAAGAAAGAAATGTCAACTATGACGTAGAAATCCTTAAAGTTAAAGAGTATCATCAAATAAAACTTCCTCTAATCTTGGTCAAAAATCATGTAAATACCTGCTACACCAATTCCAAGAGCTACAATCGATGGAACAAGTAAAAAAACAACAGATAAATGTATCTTCCATGTCACAAATAGGATATCTTGGATCATGAACACGCAAATAAAGGCACTGAATACCAATAGGCAAACCTTGATGAATCAAGTATCATAGAAAATATTTAATTTTTGAAAGAGTAGTGGCATTCCATATCTTCTGAATTTTTTTCTTCCATAACTACATATTGTGGTTAATCTTTCAAAGATAATTGAATCTTGGCCAAATATTACTATTAAAACTAATAAGAGTATACAAAATCTTGGACTGATATGGAAAAACATGATGGTTATTAATCAAATAAAAAGCAAGAAAACCATTATAAGAATCTTGAATAGTCAAAATTTTGTCCAAACTATCCAAAATATCAAAAAATGTAGACTTTTTAGAAACATTAATGCTATAGAGACTTTAACACTTAGATCAAGCAATCCAATGATTATGCATACAAAGAGATGAAAGGGAGGAAATGCCAAGCTTACACTACATACCACAAAGGAGTAAACCCTTAATAGTCCAAGGTTCATTATTAATTAGAAGCCACCAAGGAGAAAGCTTATCAAGAATAGAGATAGAAACTGTAATATTATTCAAATTCCAAAAACCACTAATACAACTCCAAGCCTTCCAAATATGCTTTATGATAATAGAACTTGATATAGTAATGCCTTTTGGAAAAAGGATCCAATTAAATAGGAGAGTATCTCCCTAGTAACCATTACCTCTAGGCTTACCTATTTGAATGTGCTTTTAGAAAAGAAGCTTCCATGGATCTCTACCAAATAACCATTTAACCACCCACTTGGAACATAAAATAATATCCTACTTATACTAATTCATCAATGCTAATCCAGCATCCTCTTTGTGAGAAATATAAATATCCCACACAACATGATAAAATGCTTTCATAGAATGGCTACTACTCTAGAGAAAATTTTTTACAAGCTTATTAATGTGAAAATATGTAGAAATATTAGGAGCCTAAGATGAAGAATAATACACATAAGTAGCTTAAAATATGCTTACAAGTAATAAACTTACAAGCCATTAAAAGCTTCTTATCCTTCCACTTAACAAGTTTTTGTTTAATTTTCTTCATTGTAACATCGAGTAAAGTTTTTGAAGATCCACCAAAGAAAAAGAAAATGCCTAACAATTTGAAAACATTTGAATGTTCTAAGAAATGCCAATATTTGAAAATAATTTAAGTGTAGCTCAAATTAGTAACCTATTACCTAACATAATAATAAAGCTAACTACTTAAGTCATATATTACTAGTAGTAATACAAGTCTTGGCCTAATAGCCCAATGCCATAGGTTTAATTCTACTAGGTAGCATTGATGATGATTCATCAAGTAGCTGCATCAATGGGCATGTGTCAATGCAACCTTTTTAATGCATAGAAATATGCATCAATGCAGTCTTATGTCATGCTTATGTAAATGCATGTACCCATCGCATTTATGGCATGTTATGTCATTAGAGTAGCTAATTTCTTGTAATTTTCTTCCACCAAAGTTAGAATATTTTCTAAGTGCTCGAAATAGGACTTCAAGTAATTGTACAAATCCTTATTCAAGCATCATTGTACCTAAACACATTGATGTGATAGTAATAAAGATGAGATTCATGATACTCCTTGAAGCACTTAGAATAGATTAATATTCATTTCATGCAATTTATTATTAATGTAATTTACATTGTTATCCCTAGTTAATTAATGCTTCTAATAATGAACACATAAGTACGACTACTTTGAACATACCGTTTAACACTTGGTAATCCTAGAAGTGACTATTTGGTATGCCCAACAATAGACACTTAGTAATCCAGTAGCATTAATACAAGTTTAGGATGTGCATGGAAAGTGGGCCTGAATGCTTATGTTAGGCCAATTAGCTTAACAATCATTAAATAGTTAAAGTAGTTAATTTCACAATTAATTATCTTTACTTTAACACTTGGGCCCCACTTAATCATACAAAGGAGCCTACACATGTGAGAGCTAAGAAGACAACAATCATATTTCCCCATGTCACTATCTTTGTTTGTAGGCACATTTAGGTGCTAAGTCCATAGAATTTTATTGGATCACTAGTGAACGCTAGTGATTCATATGGTTGGGCAGAGGGACTAGATGCTGCTCATCATTAGCACCATTGTCAAGGATTTAGTGTAGCTAAGTGCACTAAGTAGGAAAGATAGTAATTCCTACAAAGACATTGTAAAGACCACCAAATGACTAATCATTAAAGAACATAAGAAAAAGCACATTGTTTAATTTGCAACAAAGACTAATATGGCTTCTTCTTATAGGGATGAATCTCCACCACTTACTAGTAGAACCAATCAAAGACAAGAGGTTCCAAAGACCTAGATGCCCCAACAATTCTATGTTGTCTACACCCATCCTAATCCTTACACTCTAGACTTCACCTTTATCCTACATTAGAACTAGTAGCTACGATGAAAGAATATGGAAGGCAACATCGTGTTGTCTCCTGACTGATTAGTTCCTACAATTTTGATGAACAATTTGATCTAGTTGGACATTGCTAGAATTAATGTAGAATATGAAGTCCAAGACTATATTTACAGGGATTATCATCCCATCAATGCCCAATAGAGGAAGGATCTACAAATGAAAGCATGATATGAGGCTTCAAAAGGCAAGAGTTTTCCTACTTAATTATTCTTGTAACAACACAAGAAAGGTGAGGAACTTCTTTTGAGGTGCCTTATAATACACAAACTCTCATCCTTTCTTTGATGAGGAGAACCTTAACTAAAGGTTGCAATCAACTATGGACAACCTTGGTGATAGGAAGAACAGTTCTCAAGACCGGGGGCCTTGAAACATGGTAGTTATAGTCATTCACCCAAGGGCAAGAATAATGACAATTACAAGAACAAAGATAAACACAATGAAAGGGGTAGGAATTAAAGAAAAGAATCTTGCAGGCACCATTATAGTGTTGATTCTCTTTCTTCTTCACCCTCATCATCATCCTCATCATCTTCCTTATCCAACTTAGCAAAAGCAATGGCTAGGACAAAAGAAAGAATATCAAAGATTGGGATGGAGATGAACAGTAGGATAGGAATGATTTCATAACCCACCAAGAAAAAAAGGAACAAGGATAGGAATAATAACAAGGGTAGGAGCATCATAGAGAGAGAAGACATAATAGGATTCATCATTGACATCAAGGCCATGATAGGGGCCACCAGGACCATTATGACTATGATGAGGCTCTAATAGCTACTAGGAATATGTTAAATATTTCAAAGGTAGTCAGAATCCCAACTAGGTAGTTGAAGCATAGTCATATCAAAAGGTTGGATATCAACAATATCCCCAAATTTGAGGGAGGATATAACTTAGATTTAAAAAATCACCTACAAGCCTTTCATGATGCTTGTGCCTTGAAAAATATTAAGAATGAAGGACAAAAGCTGAAACTATTCCCTAGGACACTCATTAAAGAAGTTGAAAGTTGGTGCCAGTCCTTAAAACTAGAATATATTCATTAATGAAGTACGATGTTGGAGGTATTCAATGATAAGTATCAAATGTACTATAGAGTGTTCAATTTGTGGAGGCAAATCCAAGGCTAGAAATAAGACAATCATGAGTCCATGGATGCAACCCTAGGTGGGTGTTATTCTCTTTTGCACCAATGCCTAGGCCATGGATACTCCTAATGGAATTAGCTACACCATATCATAGATGGGCTCAGGATTGAAACAAGAAGAACTCTTGGGCTCTATGCCCAAGGGAGACTTTTTGAGGTAAGGGTCCATCAAATCCAAAATCTCATTAATCAACAAGACAAAGATAAAGCTGAACTAAAGAAGTGGAAAAGCACAAAGTAATACAATAGATACCCCTCCATTTGCAAAAAGGAGGTCTATTTCTATGATAATTAGGAAGAGGCATTGTTTGATGAAGTGGTGTATAGGAAAACCTTGCTGATATAGAAATCTATTACTAAAATATCAACCAAGTTAAATAAGATGTGCAATTTCTTATATGAAAAGTTTCAAACTATTTTAAAAATTGTAGAAGAATGCATAGACTAAAGGGGTAGTGATCATGAAAGAAGGAAGAAAAAGGATATCAAACAAGGATATAACAAAAATAAAGGTAAAGCTATAGCAGTAGATGAAGTTGTGGATTCTAAAATTGATGATGAAGGATGTGACATTTACCAATTTGAACATCTTAAGAAAAGTTGTCTAGTACTGTCAAACCTACAAAAATCAGGGATGTATGCTTTGAATCATAGATTGTTGAAATAGCAAGCACCTAGGAGGTTGCCTTATCCACAAGGCAACTATAGGCTACAATTCCACCAACAAGAATACTACCCAAGTGGAGCACCACCTTAGCCTCAAGAGCAATATTAGTAGTGGCAACATCCATAGTGATGGGGGATGCTACCAACAAGGTAGTTGTACCCTTATTGCCAACTAAGTCCCTATTGACTACTATGCTCAGTAGCCAATATCCCCATGTGACTCCTCTAGTCACACTTCCTTCTCATACCACGACTACCCTCTAGATTACTACAAAGCACCTTCTCCAAGAGGAGAGTCTCCATTTCCCTTCTATCCTCCTCGTCCACTCCTACACCACAACCAACAACAACTTTTCCATCTACTCCATTCATGAAGGGTGAAATACTTGCGCCACCAAAGCAAAGAAATCCCATAAGGGCAGTGAATTTATAGCTAGCTCCTTAGCTAACTAGTCTTGAAGCCAAGCCTTATAACAGACCATTCTTTAGAACCAGCAATCCTATGAAGGCCTCTCAAACACTTGTGGCTACCAACCCTGGTACTTCTACCCTTGAAATTCCTCTTAAGTAACCTTCAAACCAAAATTGTCTAGAACTCCATACTATCATGTTGACCCATGTAGTTAAAAATTGGATTAAGACTGGTCACCTTCCCAAGAAGAGATTTGATCGTAGGAGTATCCTCATCTACTTGTAGGTCATCAAAATGAACTATGCAAGACTCTTTTGGATTTAAGTTCTAGAGTTAACTTAATTTCTTAAGAGATATACAATGCCTAGAACTTACCTCCCTTGAAAAACAGCAACATCAAATTAGAGCTAGCAGACCAATCCATCATTGTTCCTTTGAGATTAATAGAGAACATCATTACCACTATTTGTGGATGATCCTATCCTACTAATTTCCTAGTGATCTATGTGAAGAACTGTAAGCAAGACTTCCCTATCATCATGGGAAGCACATGGTTTAGCACCATTGATGTAAGAATGAATATTCAACACCTTTTCTTAGATATTTCCAAGGAAAATGAATTCAAAAAGTTAGAGAAGAAGAAATTTGTATGCATTGTGTATAGCAACATAGGGTGCCATTATGTGTAGAGATTATGCACCATCAAAGGCACATCACTTCAAGCATGCAATCAATGTGCAGAAATTGTAGAAATTCAAAGGTGCTTGTATGCAATAGCCACTAAATAAGAAGATACCCAATGGTTGATAATAGATAATGAAGTTGAATCAACAATGTGCATGGAACCAACTAAGAGCCTTACTAGCTCCTATGTTGAGAGCATGGATAAATTGGAGAAACTTCATCACTAACTCTCTAATGCACAAAGTAAAATAGATTGGAAAAAAAGAGATCCATAATACTTTCAAGCAAGAGCTCCTTGAGTTAAAGGCTCTACCAGTAAACATGGAATAATGGCAAGTCAATGATTATCAATGCTACACTTGCTCTTGAGTAGAAAAATAAATTATTGAAAGTTATGAATAAATGACCAATAACCTTTGCTTGGTTGTATCATAAGCTAATAGAGATAAATCCTTAGATATTCTAGCATTGAATCTACATAGACTCCTCAATCAAGGCAAAAATGCAACCACAAAGATGATTGAATCCAAAACTTGAGCAGATTATCAAGAAGGAGATTAAGCAACTCCTCAAAGTAGGGTTCATCTACTTAATTGTGGATAGAAAGTGGCTTACCTACTCATTATCATTCCAAAAAATGGAGAAAATGGAGAGTCTATATAGACTTTTAGCTATTAAATATGACAACAGACAAGGACCATTTTCCATTTCCATTTGTGGACTAGGTGTTAGACACTATTGCAAGGCATTATTACTAATTCTTTTTCAATGATTATAGTGGCTATAACCAAATCCAAATTACATCAAAGAACCAAGCCAAGACTACATTCACAAGTTCTTAGGGGAATTTTGCATACAAGAATGTGCCCTTTGGCCTTTGCAATGCTTCTACCACTTTCCAACAATTGGTCCTAAGCATCATTCAACAATAGATTAGTAGCAAGGTAGAAGTTTGCATGGATGACTTCTCTACCTATGGGGCTACCTTTTAGCATGCCATAGACTACCTTAAGCAAGTTCCTCAAAGGTGTGTGAAGATAAATTTGAGGCTCAATTGGCAAAAGAGCTATTTGATGTTCCAAGAGGGCATTATCTTAGGGCATAGAATTTTGAGCAAAGGGATGATGATGGACTCAAAGAAAGTATGGGTCATCCAAGGAATAACTAAGCAACTAAAAATGGTGAAACATGTAAGTTCATTATTTGGTCATATCAGCTACTATACGTGCTTCATTGAAAACTTTTCAAAAATCACCAAATCATTGGTGGAAATCATAAAGAAGGATGCACCATTCACCTAGACTAGGGAATGCGAGAATGTGTTCCAATAGTTAAAGTAGAAAATCATAGAAACTCCAATTCTATGAGCACTAGACTTGTCTAGGCCATTCCACATCATAATCAATGCATGAAATTATGCTTTGGGGTTGTGCTTACATAGTTGGATGATTAGAAACATCCATACTACATCCACTATGTAAGAAAGAGCATTGTGGATCTACAACTGAACTACATCACCACTAAAAAGGAACTCATGGCAATGATGCATGCCTTAGAAAAGTTTAGGCACTATATGTTTGAATACCAAGTTTTTGTGTACACTAACCATATTGCTATATGATTCCTGATGAACAAACCAACGATGAGTCCTTATGTCATATGATGGTTGGTGATTCTTCAAGAGTTTGATCTAACAATGATTGACAAAAAGGGATTGAGAATGTAGTTTTTGACCACCTATCTTAGTTAATATGGGATAGAAAAAAGGATGAGGGTCCATTATCTGATCAATTCCATGATGTACTTCTCTTTGCTGGTGCCATTGATGTTCAAAATCCCAAAGAATAAAACCAATATGATCATATCCTTTCCTACCTACTCTCTTAGGAGATACCACAAAAATGGGACAACAAGAAGAAACAACCGTTTCTTCATCAAGCCAAGCACTTTGTGGAAGTCAAAGGAAAACTCTATAAGAGTTAAGTAGATGGCCTTTTATGATGGTTTGTACTTGATGTAGATCAACTTTGAGTCCTACAGGATGCACATGAATGTCCTTGTGGGGGTCACTATGCTGGGAGGAGAATGGCCATTAAGATCCTCATGGGAGGGTATTATTGGCCAATGATCTTCAGGGATACCCACCAATTCTTCTATTCATGTGATAGGTGTCAATGAGATGAAGGGATGATCGTGTGAATGGAAGGGTTCCAATAGTGGATTCAACCACTGGAGCCTTTTGATCTTTAGGGAATTGACTTCATGGGGCCCATCAATCCCATGTCAAATGGAAAGTGAACAAAATCATTGATGTTCACTATTGTACCAGGTGGGCTAAAGCCACTACTATCACTGACTATTCATCTTCTATAGTAGCATGGTTTGTACAACAAAATTTTGTAAACAAGTTTGGTATGCCACAAATACTAACTTCTAATAATAAAACATACTTTACAAGTGGTACTTTTCAAAAAATCATGCAATGCTTAAGGGTTAAATATAAACTTACTACTGCACATCATCACCAAGCCAATGATTAAGTGAGGGTCACAAATAGGGAAATAAAAAAAATACTAACATGCATATTTAGTAAGTTTAGGAAGAATTGGAGTACAAAGCTCAAGAATGCTCTTTGGGCTTATCGTTCAAAATGAAAAATTCCTATCGGATATTCTTCCTATGAGTTAGTGTGTGGAAAACTTCCAAATTTTTCCATCCAAATCAAGTTTCATATACTTTTAATGGCTTGTGATCTTGACCTAAATTTAAGTCTATCCCAAAGAGAAATATTCATAAATCTCAACATGCTAGATGAAAATTGATTAGTGGCCCTATCATTGAATGAAGTGCACAAGGCACACAACAAGCAACACCATGATCTCAAAATAAGAAAAATTAAATTTCAACCAGGAGATAAGGTGCTCTACTAGAACCCCATGCATGTACCATAACATATGAAATTCCAAACGCTATGGTAGAGTTCCTATATTATCAATGAAACTTTTCAATCTAGGATCATGTTGATTTACCATCTTGCCAACCCAACCAAAAGATTATTGATCAACATAGAATAAGTTAAACCTTTCCTAGAGATAAGAGTAACTAGTGGCCATAACACCTCAACCAATGGCCAAGCACACTTAGTCTTTCAGATCTCTCCCTTCTAACTTAGTCATGGAGGAGATGGAAATTCATGTTAACATTCTATAATGGCTTCTTGTTTTTTCAAATTTTTTATTTTACATCGTTCTTTATACATTTTTCATTTTCTTGAATATTTTGCAATTTCTTTTATATTTTTCCTTATTTGAATTTTCTTACATGTGTTTATCTTCTTTATTACCATCAAGATTTTGGTGCTTCATATAGTTGCTGATTATTGGAGGTTTATTGAACTATATTGGTTGAATTAATTACTTAATGATTGGATTTAATCCTTGAATTCTGGCATCAATTAATGGAACGTTGGTTTTCTCATGATATCAATCAGTGAGCTCACATCATCCACTGATTCTACTCAACTTCATGGTATTCTCTCATTTTGGAAGCATGAGGTCTTCCTTAATAACAACTTATAAAGAATTCATGATCTCAATACTTTCTAAACTTAGAATGAATCAAGTGGAATTAATAAGGATGTGGCATCAAAGGGACTTGTCACCTTCTATACCTGCCTACTGCCTAGATTTTTATGGATATTCTCATTGATTCCTCATCATTCCTAACATTGACCAATAACAAGAAGTAATGTCTTTGCATGGTGTGGTTCCCATGAAAAAAAAAACAACATGGGAATTCAAAGTACATCCCTTAGATGAAATAATGAGTTACAAGCATTAGTTATGTCACTGTAAAGACATGTTACCCATGCCTAAAGGTATCCCTATAACTAAGGTCCTCTTCACTTCTTACTTCTCTTTTCCTATTTATCTAAAATGATGGGTGATCTTTAAGAGTGTTCATGAACTCTAGGGGTCAAACAGTCTATATGTGCAAATGTGAAGTCACTGAAAGTAGATGGACTTGGTTCCAACTAAGGATGGGATAATATTGAGTCACATTAATCACAACATCCATAAAGGACTTCATGTGAGCAAGATGGAAGACTTCATTACCACACACTCTTTCTCATCATGCATTTTTACCATCTACCACCTCACTACCTATTATCATGTTTGATCAATGTGTCCCTTTTGATAGGTCGTAATTCATTGGTGCTTGCTTATGTGGATTCAATCTTTAACAATCCATGGCCATTAATCATCCTTGGTGCCTACGAACTCCTAGGTATGAGGACATGCAAGGGCATTAAGGACATAAGCCTACTATGGGGAGGACCCACTTGCATACTCCTTAGTTTGAGTCGTTAGACTTCCTATCCCTTAGTCATTTAGCACTCAAATCTATTTTTTTCAAAGAAGAAACATCTAGGTTTTACATCCCTTGACAATATAATTTTCTCAAAATCTCCTTTTTAAAATCCATTTCAAGCCATCGTCCATGGTTTGTCCTTATTTTTAACTTTTTTGCCTTTCTTTGGGCTTCAATTTCATCACCATACTCTTCCCCAACACAGCCTGATGCGTCAACATAACTCGATGCATTGACACATTTCCATGGATGCATTACAAAAATTCACATCCCTTGGCAATATAATTATCTCAAAATCTCCTTTCTAAAGTCCATTTCAAGCCATCTTCCATAGTTTGTCCTTATTCTAGGCTTTTTTGGATTTCTTTGGACTCTAATTTCATCAACATACTCTTCCCCAGCACAACTTGATGCATCGACATAGCCCAATGCATTGACATATTCACGTGCATGCATTACACAAAGTCTATATCAATGTGCCAACACTTAGCCAATTTTTTACATTTGCATCATAATACTAGGGGAGTTTTTGCACTTTTAGATCCCAAAGCATCCTCCAAGCACCATAACTTGTAAACTGCTTATTTGATTCATCCCATTCTTTAACCCTTTAGCTACCAAAGGTGAGCTTTACATTGTGGGGACCACAATCCTATGGTTTATGATGAAAAATTTTTCAAAAATTTTTCTAACTCTTCAAGGTTTATTTAATAAAATAATATTAAATTTTTCATCTTCACCAAGTTAAATGTCATCAAAAAACTTGGGTAGCTAAATGAATAAAATAATCAATCTACCATGAACACAACTAACCTAAGTGTAACTTACCAAAAATAATAAAGGTATCAAAGAGGACCAAGGACTACACATTAATCACTAATCCTTGGTTACGTTTATAATCATAGATGACACTAAAGAGGGGACCAAAAGCTGAAGGACCATCCCAACCAAGGGAGAAGTGGGCAAGAGAAGGAAAGGGCTAGCAACCACAATAGTTCCAAGAATAAGAGGTCGACACCCATGCAATAGGACCTTTTCAGGAGAAGCTTGAAGTGGAGTCTATTCATTAAGTTCGCATAGCAAACACTAGCCATTTGTAATAAGATGAGGTGCTAAGGAAAATGTCTAATCTTGAGGTCACATTGACTAAAGCCTATCTAGCAAGAATTCATTCTAAGGAGGTCCATAGTTTAGTTCTCTAAGAATTAAACTTCGGTTCCTTCTTGGACTTGGCATGAGAGGAAGTTGAATCTCAACTGTAGGGGTCTCTCATGTAGTTCATTCTCTCATCCAATGGAGAATGGTACATGGCAAAGACATACTTCTTCTAGAACAACAAGCAAGTATATGCAAATATCAAGATGAAGGACATAATTGTCTCTTATTTGTTTAGGCCATTTCATAGGCCTTGGGCTTGCCCAATATAAGGGTCATACTTACAAAGATCTTCACTTAAGAAGACCCAGAGGCAAAGAAAGAATAGATCCAATGGTGCTATGGGATGAACCATAAGAAGTACGATGTACTTACTAAGGTGGAGTAATCCTACTTCAAGATAGCAGCTTATCACCTAAATCCTCTAGTGAGGTCTAGTAAGGTAACTTTCTGCTCAACCCATGCATGTGTCACTCTGAGTGGCAAGTTCCTTGTCAACCTCCCTTGCCTCATTTACCTCAAGATTAAGAAGCACTTTAAAGAGAATGAGTGAGGGAGGAGGACACTCCCTTACCCATGCCTAATCCAAAAACTCTAATAAAGGGAAGGCTTAACCCATTGTGAGAATGATAGGCTCTATCAAGCTTCTCTCACATCTTAGAAGGAGATGATGAAGGATAAAGTACTTGCCAAGTTACTGTAGAAGGAGGGGCCACCATTATCACTTGCTGACAAAACCACACTAAAGGCCCACATAGCTATTGAACAAATAAGTAAACTCTGCAAATAGCTATTGTGGCAACAATAGGGTAAGGCAAGTTGTGGGGAGCCATCAGTCTATTGGCCAGTGTTGAGCTATCTTAATGAAGTTACTAGAACAATCAGCTGGCTACAAGAGACCACTTTGCTATTTTCTACACAATGCATGTAGATGTCCATGAGAATGAATCCAAACACTTAATAAGTTATGGTTTACATCCCTAGATAGTAAGAGTTTTCTAAAATCTATGGCAACATCACAACTTTCTTAGTATGCCTGGAGGAAGGTGAGGGGGCTACTATCTTGGCAATGTAGCATCCTAAATAGGAAATAATGATGAAAGTGATGGCAGATAGGATAGTCAAGGCATTGAATACTCTTATAGCATCCATTCCTGACATAGTTACCTTAAAATATGTGCAAGCTTTCACAGAAGCAAGAAGTGATCAGTTAAGTGTAGCCTAACATAAGGAGGTGTTGAATCAGCTAGTGGGAATCAAACAATCACTTCTAGAGATCTTTGATATTCTAGATGAGATCATTGCTACTCAATTGGAGCTACTAGAGAAAAAGGGTAGGCTCCTTATTACTAAAGTCCAACTAGTGGCAGCCACTACCAAAAAATCTTAGTTGGCTACTGAAGTTGCAAAATTGAGGACTTGTCTCTCTAACCCCACCATTCTTAGCTAGGACATCACTAGAGATGAAGCTTTCCTACAACCTTAGCACAAACTAAGGAAGGCTAAGAATGCTAAGGAGATGGTAACCTTTGAAGCCTCCTTATCGAAAGCATTGGCTATTAACATTGATAAGGACTTGGCTCAACTTCGCAAGGAAAACTTGGTCCTCATGAAGGATATTCATTGCCTATGAAATATCAAGAAAGAAAAAGACCAGATGGTGAAATTTGTGAGACAACAGTAGGACCAAATAGTTAAGATGAACCTTGACTTGAGGAGGTTGATAGCAGAAAATCAAAATCTATCTATGGAAGAAGTCTAGAAGCTTTGCCAAAAGATGGTCATTGATGTAACATCCCATCGCTTATTAAGGGTGGAAACAATTATAAACAATGTAATTAACCTTCAAATGAAGGGACACCACATTATGAGGAGTTATGATTATTTATGTATTCCTCAGAAAAGGGTTTGACCTATGTCATTTAAGTCTAGGTTTAGAGGTCGTACTAAGCATGGAGTTGTAGAGTTGGGATAGGCAAGTGATGGGAGCCAGGTGAAGTAGGACAAGAAGGGACTAATCACCCCTTTGGTAGGATAGCCTAACTTTGGTGGCAGTGCCAAATTACCTCTAAGGCTTAAGCGGCATAGGAAGATAACTTAGAGGACACTATAGTACTCTCTTCTATTAATAAAATTTTTCTATTTCCTCTTTTCATTCTTTAGTACAAATTATTTATTTACTAGTTAATTTATTTATTAAATAGTTATAATGTTTCCAATATATTAACTAAGAAAATGATGAATGTGATAAATTAAGTGATCATCTTTTTATGACATCTGGGAACATGATGTCACATTTGATATTAGAGCAAACCATGATTCAGGAGCTAAGTGGAAGAAAAAAACATTTTTTATTTTTATTATTATTGTAAAAAAAAGTATATCCAAGAAAAATGCCAAAATGGAAGAAAAATATTATTTTATTATGTAATAGAGTATGACAAAATACATTCAAGAAAAATACAGAAAATGAAGAATGGAGAAATAAGTAAAACACAAAAATGGGAACAATGTAAAACAACTATGATCATTTGTTGCAACTAAACAATTCGAGGAGATCTATGACTATTTTCAATTGTGATTCCTTTTCTTTATCAATGGCATTCTTTTTGCTAAGCACTACCTTACATCCAACCAATCCATCACACATCTTGTTGTAGCTATTGATTTCTCAGTTCTTTTAAGTTGGATCTTCAACATATCCATTTATATTGATCGATCATCCATGTCCTTTTGCCATTCGTTCTCTTTCCTTTGCATAAACAAGACTAAAATTATGAGTTATGAACAAATTAAGAAAAAGAAAAGTGTGAAGAATTAAATAAAAAGTATTTCTTGAAACTGATCATTGTCAATTTGAAGGAATTGTTCATGAGTCTCCAAATGGCGAGCATAGCATGTTGCACTATCCAATTCTCCTAAGAGTTGCTCTAGTTCTTTTACAACATTTGGAGCATCCTTGGGAATTAGATGTAAGGATGATGGACCTCCAGCTTGTATTAAATCATAATCTACCTTGAAGTTGCTAAGACTCCTATAAGTGATAAACACCCTCACGAATAGAATAGGGTTTGTTATCAGAAATTTGCTGACTAATACATTGAAGAAGCACAAGTTCTTCCGTAGCTGCCACTATCTTTCCCATTGAATAAGAAGAACCTGAGATAGAGAAAGAAGAAACCACTAGAATAGATTCAAGAAGTGGTGTTGGTGCTACCTGTAAAAGGGAACCTCTTCCAGGTGTTGCAAGAAAAGAAGGCATGCTTGGTGATCTAGATGGAGGAATGGAAGTCTATTTGGAAGTGGCACCTGCATCATCTCTATACATCTCTTGGATAAAGTACTATCACTTAATAGACATCTACAATACAAAAATTATCATACAAAGAAAAGAAGGAAGTATTCAAATCTTTGAATAATGAAAACTTACCTCTGGTTGCTTTCCCTTGTCTTGTACTTTGTTGAGTTTGTTAGGGTTATTGTTGAGCCTGTTGTTGGGCTTGTTGTCTTATAACTATTAGACTACCAGAACTTTGCCTAATACATTGCCTCTACAAAAAGAAATTTATTAGAAAAAAAGACATTAACCTAATTTATTACATATATATACATATTTATATTTAAATATATACCTTGGAAGTAGAAAATGTGATTTGTTCTTGTGGTTGAACTGTACCAAAGGTCGAAGTACCTTAAACTTCTTTAGCTTGTGCAGCTCCAACACTCTACATTAGTTCATTCTGTAGCCTAAATTGCACTGTCAAATACATAAAATAAAGACATAATCAACAACAAGAAAATGATAAAAACATAAAAATACCTCATTGATTTCCTCCTGATTCTAAGCATGTTGTAAAGCCAGCTGACCTTTCTTAACATCCATAATCTTACTCATAAATTTCACATCCTCAAGAAATTTAGGGCATAATCGAGGATTGTAATGACTAAAATGTTTATTTGGATGATCATAACTTAGGATCAAACACATGAAGGGGGAAAGGAAGAAAGGAAGAAGGAAAAACAAAGGGGGGATCCATACGAAATAGTAAAATTTTTAGGTTAACTTAAGGGTACACAACATAGGGTATAATATTTGGGAGGATTTTGCTAGGTAATAGTAATTTTAGTCATGGCATTATACCAGGTAGAGAAGCAAGACAATGACCAGTTATAAATTTTACTAATTATGGCACCATGAAGTATGAAAATAGAATAAGAAACAACATAGGTTTGCTTTCTATACCGCAAAACCTTCTTCTAAATAAGTAGACATAAATCAAAGTGAGCCTCATTAATGAAATCTCCACAAATAAATTGGCTTTGCCAAGGGTAGAATCAATAACATAATCAAATAATTCCTTTTTGAAAAATGATTTAAATTTGGGGAATAAGTTGAAGGAATTAAAGGATCCTCTCCTTGTTGAAAACCTAAGGCTATTTGAATATTATAAGAAAGGATTGTTATTGCTTCAAAAACTAACTGGGAAGTAGAACTTCTCTTACTATTGTATTGTTCAAACCATTTCATGAGAATGTCTTTGCAATGGGAGAGCTTAAAATTAGGGGAAACAAGTAAATCGGATAACTTTAAAATGGTAAGATACTAAAACCCCTTCTTTCCAATTAAGCTATGAACATAATTGTAACCAAAGAGTACATTATTTTGATGTAAAACAATAGTGGCCAATTGAGAGCTACTTGAAGGAGTTTCAGGTAAAGGTAAAGCTTTACACCTGGGGAGCATGATTAAAATGGCTATAGTCTTTTAATGGTATAAAATATTCAAGCTTCTCCACTATCAATATTCTGTTGATATTGAGTTATGATGGGAAAGTCTTCCTTCTTCTCATATTTATAATACAATTGTAAGAATCTTAGTAAAAGTTAAAATGGAGTTGTAACTTAAGTTAATCAAAGATTTAATAAAGCTAACGTGCACTTTTTTTAAAAGAAAAGTTAATGTTTACTTTTTTTTAAAAAAAGCTAACATTAAATTTTTCTAATTTTATGATTTCTAGGTTCACTAAAATGGAATTATCTCTAGCTTAACTAGAAGTACTCTATGAGATGATTCCAATGGTATCAATTTCATCAAAATCCAACTTACGATTTGAAAAATATAGTAATTTTTAGGTTCATGTAGTTAAAATTAAAAGAGGTATTTTAAAAAGAATTTAAACTCTATTTTAAAAATGATGTTTTAAGTTTTAGATTTTCAATTTTAAATTTAAAAAGAAATGATTTTTAAATTATAAAAAAGGGGGATGCCAAAGGTCTAGGGTTCAATTCCAAACCTTAAAAATTATTAAATTTTAAAAATATAATTTAAAAAAATTTAAATTTTGAACCCTTAGAAGGGCTACGACTAGCCATGCTAGTAGCTGTGGCAAGGCCACTACCAACCACAGCTATAAACAAATTGGCCCTTAGACTAGCACCAAGGGTAGCCAAATGTCGTGCATCGACCCCCCCCCCCCCCTCTTCTGCCATCCACCATCATCGATGTCTATGCCTTCTACCATCTGTCACCGACGTGCCTGCACCCTTTATCATCTACTGCTACCACACCTACACCTTTCATCATATGCTATTTTGTTGCACCTACACCTGTTGTCATGCCTGATCTTGCGCTTGCTATTGCACCGTGCCTACCACTACCACTACCCACCTACCTACCGCCTACCCATTGCTTGCCATGAACACTACCCTCCAGCACCACCAAAAACTGCCTCGAACATCATAAAAAACCACCTCCAACACCACTAAAATCTACCTCCATCACCACTGAAAACCACCTTTAGCATTATCAAAAATTGCCTCTAGCACTGCCAAAAATCACCTCTTGCACTGTCAAAAACCACCTCTAACATTGTTGAAAATCGCCTTATCAGACACCATCACAAATCACGTCTCTAGCATGTAGACCTTGGGATAAGCCATGCTAGCCCAAAGGAGGGCCACACAGGCCTTGGAATAGCTATCATCCATATAGTAAAAAAAAAATTCTATCGATAGATGGGAAAAGCAAATTTCCTAACAAATGATAGGAATTTCAAAATTCCCATCAACTAACAAAAAAATTTTAATTTTTTTTTTCATTCATAATTGTTAATTTAAATTAAAAATTTGGATAATTATTTTCAAAAATTCGAATTGGTGCCTTGGTAATAAGGGGGATAAAAATTTTGTCATTAAGTGCACTCCTTTTGGAATAGAATTAGGATGGGTGACCTCTCAAGAAGTCTTGAAAAACATGCAAGTTTTGTAAATTTAAAACAACTACAACTTTTGAATTTGGAATCTATTTTCAACCAAACAAAAATTGATTCCAACAAATTCAAACCTTCTAGACTCAATAAAACTCTTAGATTTAGCTTTTGGATTATAGAAAATTAGCATTTTAATCTATTATTTAAAGTTCTGAAAATAATTAGGATTTAGTACTCGATAAGAAATCCATGACAGTTTCAACTTCTTCTACAATTGATTAACTATTTTGAAACCCATAAAAAGGGCCATAGAAGCTAAAGATTACCAGCATACCTAATTTCTTCAACTTACCGATGTTTGGAACCTAAAGAATAAATTAGAAAGCAATGGAGGCCTAAGTCAATGAACGAATGAATGCCCTTGAAGATCAAATTAATGAAATCAGGAGTGTTCAAGAAGAGCTTCATCAGTCAAATCAAGGGTTCAGGATAGAAATGCAAAATATGTCTAAGGAAATTAGCAAATTATCCTAGAGTTTAGATGATAAATGATCAAATGTGCAATAAAAGATGGATTCCTTTATAGACTCCATCAAGCAATTAACCAACCATCTCACTTAGCCTTCAATTCATAACCACGTTCCACCTAGGGATCAACATCAAGATCAAGATCAACTTCCCCCTAGGGATCCACACTAGAAACACCCCCTACCTACTAGTGGACATGGTACTGAAATATGTCCTTTAGGCCATAGAGTTGAAATCGAAGATGAGGGATATGGGAACTGGCTTAATCCACCTAGAGAATCATTGACATAAGTTCATGCCAAGAAAGTAAAATTAGATTAGTATGATGGAGCCTCTAGATCTAGTGCCAAGGCAAAATATTGTCTTGATATAAGAAAAAACTACTTCAATATGTTGAATTTGTTAAGCTAGGAACATTTATAAATTATCTCCTTGTATTTAAGAGGACTTATGGCAACATGGTGGAATGGACTAAGATCTCAAGGTTTGATTATAAATTAGCATAATTTTTGTCGAGATTTTTAATAAAAATTTTACTTTATTCTTTTCTCAAAGAGTGAAAAATGAGATTTGATCCCTTAAGATTGGGAAGGTAATCCATAGATGATTACTACAAGGAATTTTATGATCTTTATCTGTATGTAAGTTACTGGGATGAGGGAGAATTAGCTTCAAAATTTATTGGTGGATTTCATGCTTAACTACATCCCCAAACATGAGCCCATAATCCTCAAATTGTTGATGAAGCATATAGAATTACTAAGGATTATGAGGAATTGAATTAGATATGAGCTACCCTTCGACAAACTACCTTTCCACAAGCAATAATAGAGGAAACACCAACCAAAAGAGCTTGATTAGGATCAAGATGTTTTTTTTGTGATGAAGATCATTTCAAATAATACTATCCAAAATTTTGAGTAAAAATATAAATGACCAACTAAATTAGGAACCAAAAACCCAATCCAAACGTGAACAAAGGAAAAATTCCGACCACCACCATAGCTATGAAGAAGATATCTACATCAACTAAATCAAGTTTGTGTAAATTTCAATTTGCTTTACTAATTTTTGAAGATTTAATTAAAGGTAAAAAAATTTAATTTTTGATTGATAGTGGTGCCAGTGATAACTTTATTTTTCCAAAGTTAATTAACTTATTGAAATTAAGTTTACCTTCCAAGAAAATTATTAAGATAGAACTTGTAGATGAAACAACCATGAGCAAGCATACTAGGTATGGAGAAATTAATTTTACCTTGAAAAAAATGCCTTTTGTTGATGAATTCTTTGAATTTGAAATAGGCAATGTCGATACAATTTTAGGAATGTCTTTCCTACAAAAATTTGATATTAGTATCCAATTTGGAACTTGTATTTTAAAAGTCCCAATGATTGACGGAGTTCCAACGATTGACAGAGTAGAAACATCAAAGAAAATTCATACAATAACTATTAAGAAAGATAAAAGATTAGTCAAAAAAGATGCTACAATGTTGGTTTTCAAAATAACCCAACCTCAGAGATCTTTAGGTATTGAGATTCCAAAAGAACTAAAGGAATATAAAGATTCAGTATTTGGTGAAACTAAAGAACTACCTCCAAAAAGAATTGTCGAGCATGCTATTGATATTTTTTCCTAGAGAACACCCTATTTCAAAAGCCCCTTATAGATATTTTACTTCTAAATTAAGAGAATTCAAAGTACAATTAGACCAATTATTGGAAGAAGGAAAAATTCGACCTAACGAATCACCTTGGGATGCAATAGTCTTATTTGTTAAAAAGAAAGATGCTACGCTAAGATTATGCATCAATTATAGGAGCATTGAATAAAGTGATAATTAAAAATACTTATCCCTTGCCTAGGATCAATGATTTTTTTGATCAAATTATGTGTACATGTTATTTCTCAAAGATTAATCTAAAATCAGGTTATCACCAAATAGGGATCAAGGAGAAAGATATTGATAAAAATAATTTTAGAACTAGGTATGTGTTATAAGAATTTGTTGTGATGTTGTTTGGATTAACTAATGCACTTGCAACATTCATGGCAGTAATGAATAACATTTTTCATGAATATCTTAATCAATTTGTTATAGTATTTATGGATGATATACTTGTTTATTCTAGGTCAAGAGAAGAACATGTCAAACATTTGAAAATTACAATGGAAATTCTTAAAGAGCATAAGACAAAAGCTAAATTGAGTAAATGTGAACTCTTTAAGGAAGAATTTTCATACTTGGGTCATATAATTTCTAAGAAAGGATTGCAAATAGATCCAACAAAAATTAGTGTGATTTGGGATTGGCCTAAATTAAAAGATGTTACAACAATTTGCAACTTCTTGGGTTTAGCCAATTTTTATCAAAATTTCATTAAAGATTATTCTACATTGGTAGCCCCATTGACTGACCTTTGATAGGAAAAATGTGTGTTCAAGTTTGATGAAAAATGAAAGGAAGCTTTTCTCATATTAAAGATGCTACTTACAACAACACCTATTCTGAGAATTCTAGATGAAGGATTATCATTTGAAGTATTCATGGATGCCTATGGAATAGGATTTGATGTAGTGCTTGCACAAGAAGATAAAGTGGTATGTTATGAATCTTGTAAATTATGAGGAGATGAGGTAAATTACTCAACCCATGACTTATAATTACTAGCAATTGTTCATGCTTTGAAAGTTTGGAGACATTATGTTTGTGAAAAAAGGTTTGTACTAAAAAAATATCATAAAAGTTTAGAATATTTGCAGAGATAGCGTATTTTGAATACCTATCAAAGGTAATGGGTAGAATTATTGGTTGAATATGATTTTGAAATCAAATATATTCCCAGTAAGAAAAATGTGGTAGCCAATGCCCTTAGTTGAATGTGGAACTTAATGACAGGTGTGGTAATGATCCCTATGAAAGAAGAAAATAAGAAACAAATAAAAGAAGATTCTTATTTTAAAAATATTTTAATCAATATTTCATAGGAGCCTCAGTATCAACTTACCTCTAACAATTTATTGATGAAACGACAAAGAGTGTGCATACCAAAGGAAAATTGGAGACTAAGGTTTTTGTGTGAAGCACATGAGGTACCATACACAGGACACCCAGGTTATATTAAGACCTATATCATGATACACAAATCTTATTTTGGCCTAGAATAAAGAATGATGTGTCCTCATATATTAAAAATTGTTTAACGTACCAAAGAATAAAAGCTGAACAGAGGAAACCCAATGGGTTATTACAACCTATGGAAGTCCTAACCTAGAAATGGGAAAATGTCACCAAGGATTTCATTGTGGAATTTCCAATAACCAAAAAGGGAAATGACTCAATTTTCATAGTGGTTGATTGTCTATCAAAGATGACACATTTTATAGCTTTGAAATCTACAAACATAGTAGAAGAAGTAGCTCAAAAATTCATACATGAAGTATTTTAATTGCAGGGTTTTCTAAAATCTATCATCTCAGATAAAGATCCCAAGTTCATATCTGAATTCTAGAAAAAATTCTTCAAAGAGCTTAGAACTCAATTGAAATTTAGCATAGCTTACCACCCTTAGACTGATGGGCAAATTGAATGTATGAATAGAATATTAGAAGATATCCTATGAAGCTATGTTGGGAGTAGATTAAAAACATGGGAGAATTATTTGCACCTAGTAGAATTTTCCTATAATAATAATTATCAAGGTTCCATACATCGAAAACTATTCAAAGTAGTGTATGGACATAATTGTCATACACCACTAACTTGGGTAGATCCAACCTTAAGAATGGAATGGAAGAAAGAAGAAATGAAAATAATGAAAAAAAATTTCATAAGAATTAAACAAAATTTATAAGTTTCCCAAGATAAATATAAAG
The DNA here is from genome assembly GCA_015680685.1 of Gnetum montanum. Classification (NCBI taxonomy): domain Eukaryota; kingdom Viridiplantae; phylum Streptophyta; class Gnetopsida; order Gnetales; family Gnetaceae; genus Gnetum; species Gnetum montanum. The sequence continues at coordinate 25,751 of MNCI01032458.1, read as the reverse complement.
GATATGCAAATCAACATTAACTTAAAAAAGAATTCCAAGTAGGAGATCAAGTATTACTGAGAGTAAAACCTACCAAAAGTTCTCTTAAACTTAGAAAATATACTAAATTAGTACCTAGATTTTGTGGACCCTTTAAAATATTTGAAAGAATTGGCAAAGTAGAATATTGGTTGAATCTTCCAGTAACCTTAAAAATTCATCCAATTTTCCATGTGAGCTTACAAAAGAAATTTCATGAAAATGATGTACCATATGTGTTGGATTAGAATAATTTGCCATTACGATCCAATGCCAACTTTGAAGTTAGATCCACTGCTATTAAGAACCAAAAAATCAAGAAATTATGAAATAAAACTATTAGCAAAGTGCTTGTTCAATGGTCAAATTGTGATCAACAGACTTGGGAAAATAGGGAGTTTATTTTAAATACTTACCTCAACTTTTTTATCATCACAATATTGAATAATAAATTGTATTTCTTATGGATGTAATAAATTATGTTTTATAATTTTTGATCTTCTATTTGTATAAATGATAATGAGGAAAAGAAAGAAACTGAAGCTGAGGAGCATAACGATGAAGCAACGGCTGAGTAGCTAGACATAGAGAAAACACTTAAGGAAAAGCTAGATGCCTAAGGGGGGTAGATTGTAACATCCTATCCCTTGTTAAGGGTGGAAAAAATTGAAAATAATGTAATTAACCTTCAAATGAAGGGGCACCTCATTATGAGGGGTTACAATTATTCATGTATCCCTCAGGAAAGGGTTTGACCTATGCCATTTATGGTCGAGTTTAGAGGTCGTGCTATGCATGGAGTCCTAGAACTAGGATAGGCAAGTGATGAGAGTCAAGTGAAGTAGGACAAGAAGGGATTGATCACCCCTCAAGATAGCCTAATCATGGTGGCAGTGTTGAATTGCCTCTAAGGCTTAAGTGGCATAGGAAGATAACCAAAAGGGTGTTACAGTACTATCTTCTATTAATAAAATTTCATTATTTCCTCTTTTCATTCTTTAGTAACAATTATTTATTTACCAATTAATTCATTTATTAAATATTTATAACGTTTCTAGTATATTATCTAAGAAAAATGATGAATGTAATAGATTAAGCGATCATGTTTTTACAACATCTAGGAATGGAATGTCACAATCAAGGTAGCCGCTTGGAAAAATGAGGCACTGAAGTTTAAATGTGTAAAGAATCACTACAAGGACTAGGTGAGGCTCCTCAAAGAAGTTAACAAGAAAGAAATCTAGTTTTCTAAGGCAAAGATGAATGAGGTGCTCTAGCAACTCCAACAAAGGGGTAATGTTTGAAAGTCGATCTTTTATGGGCTAAACGCATACAAAAAGGTTGAATCCACCTAAAGTATTTGCAAATAGAGAGATGATAGAATACATGAAGCTCATGAATCTTCAATATGCTAACTTGGCTATGCTAACCGCAAGGAGACCAAGGATAAAACTTGAAAAGCAAGTGGCCAATTTGTACCTCCTTTATAAGGTTGAATTTAAGCATTACAAAGAGGCCAAGCAAAAGTTGGAGATAACCTATGCTAGGCTTGAAATACTTCAAAATTAATTTACTAATTAATGATTGGTTGCCAAGGACCTAGCCAAATAAATGAATAATTACCACGAGCTGCAAAACTTGATCAAGATGTTCAATATTGAATGAAAACAGTTTACAGCATGGTTTGTTAATGTTAAGAAGTTATTCCCACCAATGCCTTACCTATGGGACATTCCCACACCAGCCCACATTAGTGAAGCCTCATGGACTACATATGATCCATGGGACAAGGAGGAGAAAATGAAAGCATTGTTAGATGCTTTCCACTTAATGTTAGAAGCAACAACTATGGTAGGATAGCCTTAACTGTTACCACCACTGCAAGTGTTGGCACCTAGCGAAGGTACTTCAGCATTCCAAGAGCCTCCACCTTCTAGCACTATCTGATCTCCATCTTGTCTTCAACAACCAAAGGGTTCATGCTGCTAATTTTGTAAGGGTGTCTGATGAGCGGTGAGGTACCCCCTACACTCAACCATATGAATACGAGTGTTCATGCATGATCCGGTTGAACTCTGTGGATAGGCTAGTTGTGGTATCTAGATAGTTACACGTTGATCTCAGTTCACTGTCTTCCCACCTAGACTAGTATTAGCTTTCTCATGTATGGTTTAGTCCAGAGTGAGGCGTATGATGTGATCCTAAACTAATGCTACTCCTAGAGACAATGGAAAATAATCTTAACTAAACTAATAAGCAAGAGAAAATGAAGTCTAAGCTAACCTAAGTGTGATGAGCATCTGTTCCTTAATCATCCGTACACATCTTGGACCTTGTGCATGACTACCATTGGGGTTACCAAGCATAGATCCTAGGTACGCTACTAGGTTACCAAGTAGTCACACTTAAATGCTCATGATTAAGTTGTACTCATTCTACATTTAACAACAGGAATAGTAAATGATGATAAAGAAATATTAACTAAGAAAATAATAAATAATAATAACAATTAAAAATAATAATTAAAAAATTAAACTAAGTGAATGCTACAATGATGAAGTAATCTCAATCTTTATTTCCAGTCATGTGCACGTCCAAGTACGTCACACTCAAATAAAGGTGTCGTACAATTTACAAGCATCAGTTGCGAGCATGCACTTGGGAAAATAGTCTAACTCCTACAGAAACAAAATGCAAGGGCTTCGCTACAATTAACAAAAAGGTACCTAGGTGTGGCAGAGGGCCACTTATTTATAGGCTAAAATAGGCCCTACGTAAATGGGGCCACATCGACGCATGAAGGGATGCGTTGATAGGGCCCCGTATACATGGCCTAGTCGATGCATCGACTATATAGCACTTCATCAGTGTCCAATTTTGTTTTCAAGGACATCGATTTTTTAAATTTTTGTAATTCTATACAATTTAGAACTCAGAGTCAATTAGTTAGTTAGGTTTAGTTAATCAATAATCTCATACCTTTACAATTTTGTAAGAAGATCAATCCTACTTTTGTTCACTTGAGGATGAATTTTGACTCAGTCGTGGGGGTATGATGTATCATCAATTGGTTGCATCAATGGACATGCATTGATGCAGTTCCATTAATGCATGAAAAGATGCATTGATGCAGTTCCATTAATGCATGAAAAGATGCATTGATGCAGTGTCATGTCATGCCTATATAAATGTGTGTACCCACTACATTAATGGCACATTATATCATTAGAGTAGCCAAGTTCTTACAGATTTCTTTCACAAAAGTTAGAAAATTTTCTAACTACCCACAATAGGACTTTAAGCAATTGTACGGATCCTTATTCAAGCATCATTGTACCTAAACACATTGATGTGATAGCAATAAATACAAGATTCTTAATACTCCTTGTAGCACATAGAATAGATTAATGTTCATTTCATGCACTTTATTATTAATGTAATCTACATTATTGTTCTTAGTTAATTAATGCTTCAAACAAAGAATATATAAGTACAATCACTTCAAAAATACCATTCAAACACTTGATAATCCCAGTAGCGATAGTTTGGTATGTCCAATAATAAACACTTCTGTTAACATAGTAGCACTGATACAAGTTCATGATGTGCACAAAAAGTGAACCCAGATGCTTATGTTAGGCTAGTTAGTTTAAGACCCATTAAATAGTTAAATTAGTTAATTTCCTAATTAATTATCTTTACTTTAACACTTACAATTAAATAAATAAAAATATAAAATATAAATCAATATCATATTCCTTGGCTCTCACCTAATCATACAACTAAGCCTACACAAGTAAGAGCAAAGAAGACAACGATTATATTTTCCCATGTCACTATCTTTGTCTATAGGTACACTTAGGTGCTAAGTCTAGAAAATTCATATGGTTAGGAAAAGGGACTACTTGCTACTCATCAACTAAGTTCTAAACTTCAATTAATCTTGGGGTGTACCTTTTTTTTTACTTAGTTTGGATTCCAACACCCATATATCACTAGCAATGGGTACAAATAATCATGGGGTGTTGGAACCTAAAATCATTTTAAACAATATTTATCCCAAGACATATAGTTAAATTAGAACTTTATTAATTAATATTTTTAAGTAGAATCAAACCCATAACTTAGAGTTCCAAAATCAAAAGTCTTACCACTAGGTTAACACCTCATTATATTATTGGGGTTATATTTTGACAATATGTTATCCCATACTCCATCTATATCACACTCTATCATAGGAAAATACAACTTAGAATTCAAGTTCTAGCTCTTTATTAGAAACTAAGTAATAGCTAATGAAAATGTGAAAGTAAAAGAATGTTGCAACCCAAAACTTTTTACTACAAGTACCCCTACCCAAACACATATAATCAACATGATACTTGTCATTTTAGTAGGGTTTGAAATGCATCAATAATTTTAACTTGTAAATTATATTTGATACCCTATCTATCTTTTTTAATCCTTAGGTGGGTTGTTAGAACCCAAATAATTTAAAGAGGGGTGGCAGACATAAAAAAAATAAAAATTAAAAAATTAGATTACATTTTATTAACAACATAGAAGAAAGAGTTTAAAGAAAAAGCCTAATGGTTTTAGGATGTTGTTTTAGGTTTTCATCCTTACAACCAATCTTGAATAACCTTCCCTCTAAGGTAGAAAAAGAATCAAGCCTGACCATTATTCAAAAGCATCCTTGTGGGATTTAATTCTTACTAATGGGTTTCTTGTAAAGAAAAAGAAAAACTCTCTTTATAAAATAAAAGAAATAATTAATTAGAAATAATGAACATAAAATAATAGAAGCTAATAGTTTCCCCAAATTAAGCCTCCATAACAAAAAGTAATTAATATTGCATGAAACAAATTAACTATTTAGCTTTCCCTAGAAGCTATAATTGCAAAGCAACATCTTTGAGAATCTAATATTTAACTCCTAAAGAAATGTTATATTTATGCTCTTGATGCTGAAAAATAACTACATATTAAAGCTTCTAAATAGAATAGACAATAAGCAACTAAACACACTTCCAAATGCAAAGAAATGAAGTAGATAAAGCAAGTTGATTACCAAGAATAATATCAATCATTCTTGGTTGAAAGTTGTTAAAAATTCTAAATTTCCATTTCGAAGCATGTTATGCAACTGGACACTAAAAAACATGAGAAAATAAGTCCTTACTACTATAAAAAAAGAATTAAGGAGAAACAATTTTCGTATATTGAAGTCAAATGCCAATAGGAGATTTTGATGAATAAAAGACCATAAAAACATAAATTTTTAAAAATGCAAAAGCTCTCTAGATATCTTTCATTTTTTCATTCATAAAGTATGATGGTAGTTGTATTTTCCAATCCTTAATGATTTTTTATGAATAAAATCAATTTGGCAATAATCTCATATGCAACTTTAGAGTTAAATGTAAATAAAAATCTACCATAATTTTGAAAAATGGCTAAAAAGCCTTAATGCAAACTACTATAAACTTTAAATAAACTCTCAAGATTAGAAATTAAATTTTCTTCTTTTTTTATTTTTTTATTTGGATCATAGAGGCTAGAAGCATTTGGATCATAAAGGCTAGAAGCCTCCTTCTATGTAATCCATCTATCATGCATATGTGGATAGAAAAATACAATAATACCAAATGTACTTCAAGTGTTATATAATGTAGATGAATTAGTAGCCTAAGATTCTTCATTAAAAGGAAGCCACCATGGGCTAATTTGCTTAAGAATATATTTTGAAATTGTATTATGATTGTAATTCTTATACTTACTAAGCTTGCGCAATGTCTTCTAAGGTTGTTTAAGAACTAGAGAATCAAGAATTGATATGACATAACAAAAAAGAAGACAATGAAGAAAATTATTAAAAGACCAACTATTATCATTTTTAGGTGTTCCTTGCATGAGTCTATTTTCTAAAAGGAGCATTGAAACATCATATTCATGAACACACTTAGCAATCCATTTTGATAAAATAGAAATATCCTAGTTATAGCAATTAATAAGGTCAAGTCCTCCATCTTTCTAATTACTAATGCAAATATCTTGACCAATTCTAATGAAGTTTTATCTATTACTTAATAGACCTTAGAAATTAATGGATAATTTAATTAATTCTATCATAATGAACAAGTAGATTAAAGCATTTACTTAGTAACTAAAACTTTACAGCAATGATGAACTTTTTTTCTTTCCATTATCAAGCTTCTTTTTAATTTTATCAATCCCATAATTCCATAAAATATTCAAATTAGGCTTAAAATAAAAAAGTATTTTTAAAACTTTGAAGCAACATTATTTTAAAGATTTTTCAAGGTTTGAAAGTAAAAATAATAATTTTTTCTAATTAATACAAGAGCCAAATAATATGCAGTAATCCTTCACTTTAGCTAATAGAATATTGATATGTTGTAGAGTATTATTAATTGAAGAAAAAAAAAGACAGGAATCATATGTGAAGTGTATGTTAAGTAATTCAATACCTTGATCATTAATTGAAATTTCCTTAATGATATTCCTTTGTAGATCATAATGTAAATTATATGAAAGAAAATCTATTACAATAATAAAAAGATAGAAAATTAAAAGACAAACTTGACAAGCTAATTACTAAAGAGAAATTAAATTTAATCAAAACACTTATAACATGAATATTTACAATAGTAAGTAGGGTATAGATAAGATGAATAAAATAATCATCATTCCTAGTTTACAGAGATAAGAAATAATGAAATCTCATTTAACCCTATCATTAGTTTTAGCATAATCTAACTTAATAAAAGGAATATCCTGGTTCATGTCAGAAGTCTACTACATTCTCTCAAGCTACAATAACATTATTTAAGATATGGCTACCTTTAATAAAACTTATGTACTCAAGTTTGATGATATTCTCTATGATCTTCTAAATATGGAAATTCATGTATTTTGCTAAAATTTTATAAGTATTATGAAAAAGAGTAATAAACCTCTAATTACCAATATATTAAAGATCTCCATGCTTAGGAAGAAGATGAATTCCACCTTTATTAATATTTTTACCAAGAGAAACTTTTTTAATAAATTTTTTTTTGAAAACATGAAAAGATCATCTTCAAGAATGTTCCAATGCTTGTTAAAAAATTCAATTTTAATATCATCAAATTTTGTAGTTATACCATATTCTAAACTAAAAGTCGCTACTTCAATTTATTCCACCATAATTTTTACTTTAAGAATACCTCAATACTTTTTGTTATAAAATGAGGAATATGTGTACTAGAAGTCTTGAAGGTTTTCTTGCTAAAACCATCAAAAGAAAAAATAGAAGAAAAATAATTTGCTAAAAACGTGTTAATAGTTTCAAGATTTGTAGTGATGGAATCGTTTCTATAAAGCAACTCTAGTTTGATTTTTGATCTTTTCCTTTGAGAAATTTAAAAAGCTACTTGCAAGTTTCATCTTCAATTTTTAGCTTCAAAAACATCCCAACATTATTTAGCATAATAAGCTTTAATCAAAGATATTTTAAATTCAAAATAAAATGGATTTTGGGCTATACAAATTTACATTTTCGTAATAGATTTTGTAAGCTCTTCTTCAACTTGATGCTTTCACTTCAAAAATTCCTTTCTAAATCATTTTGCATAATTTCTGAATCTACAAGTAGTTTGTTACCACTAATCAATCATACTAATATCAACTCAGAAACATTATAGCTGTAAAATATATTAAGCCAATAAATTATATTATTTTGTTGTTGATAATTATACTAAGTATAATTCTTCTTATTCAAAGAACATGGGAATAAAGAGATAACTTCAAAAAAAAATATTTTTCTTTAATATTACATGAATATACTTTTTATTGAAAATACATATTAAGAGAAAGATCACTAAATTTATCTAAATGAATTTCAAATATATTGAAATTACCTCTAATAATCCAAGGAACTTTAAATAAAGATAAAAGTTATTTCCAAATCTCTGATTGATATTTCAAATTATTAGATGCATAAATATTGTAGAGTCTTGAGTCTCCTTTTTCACTTTGACAAGAAATCTAAATAACTCTTCATAGATTGCAAGAGCTAAAATTTAAAACTTTTCCAATTCAATTTTTATTAACTAAAATAGCAACATCTTCTTTGTTAACTTCATGAGGAGCAAAAGAAAATGTTTTTTTTTTAAATGCATTTACCAATATAACTATTGTCATGCACTAGAATCTTAATCTTTTGAAGGAAAAGAAAATTTGTACATAATGTTGGATTAAAAGATACTTCTAGACAATATTTACTTGGGATTTATTAAAAAGGCATTAAACATTCTATGAAAAAACTAATTGATGAATCATCAGTTGGCTGGGGTATTGCTAATGTTATGTTGCATCTCCAATATCATTGATGCTATATCATAGCTATTTGATAATAGTCTTGCAATTTTATTCCATAGTCTTAGAGAATAGTTAGTGAGTTCCCATAGTGTGGATCTGAGTTAGTTGTATGGCATCTTATTTGAGTGGCAATGTACCTCAACACATTCCATGAACGACAATAAGATCAAGATTGATTCTTATTCATTGTAGCACTTTGAATTAAATTAAATTTACTTTTAATGCAATTTATATTTCATGTACTTAATATTTACATTTCCATGCACATTAATGAATTGGTGGAATGAGTGTGACCAATTTCAAGCATAAACATGTATTCGCTTAGTAATCCCAATCGCGTTATTGCTTAGTTTACCCAGTAGCATAGCACTTGGTAATCCCAGTAGCTAGTACAGTAAGCTGGGAATGGACACTCATCACTGGTAGGCTAGTTTAGACTTTAATTTCCATTGTTAATTAGTTTAAATTATTGATTTCTTTATTATCATTAGGAATAACATGAGGCCAAAATAACATTAAGAATCATATGCCTCACTTTGGACTAAATCATATGTGATAAAGCTACCACTAGGCCAAGTGGGAAGATAGCGAATTGTGATTAAGGCATAATGATCTAAATGCCACCACTAGTCCCATCCATGGAATTTGACCAAATCATGTATGAACACTTGTGATTCGTATGGTTGGGTGTAGGGGGTACCTCATTGCTCATCACTAACATTGAGATGTGGGAAAGGAGGCTCTTATTCCTGATTTTTTGAGCTTAGCATTTGTCTTATAATCTATCACTAATAGTTAAAAAAGCATTGTTTGATGAGAAAGCATTTGTAACATTAATAAAATTAAAAAGAAAAGGAAATATCTTATGATCTCTTGAAAAAAAAACATGATTTACAAGCCTTTTCTTATTGTGTTGTACTAAGCAAAATTCTTCTGCATTAGTATTTTCATTGTTTGTCCTTGCTAAAAGGCTTTTCTTTCTAATGAAGAATTTTATAAATATAGAAAATTTACTAGCATCTTCAAATTTAAAAGGATTAGTAAAAATTAAGAGCTTATTAAAGAAGTTTTCATTAGTGTATATTGAAAATCATCCCTATCTTTCTTTTCTAAAAAATGTTATTTCTTGTCTTCATGAACAATATTTTTTAAGAAGAGGACGAATCCCAATAACATGGCCTTCATGATGACAATAATTACAACATCCTCTTAAATCATAGAATGTAATCATCTAGGGAAAACACTAATTACTTATCTTGAGTTTTAATTTTATCTTCCTCTACTGTAAATCAACCTCTACAAAACAATGTATACATTGCACACTATCTAGTAATGTTTTTAACATTATTTTAAAGAGTCTTATCACTAGGCTAGCTACCTTTTTCCTAACAAGGCAATCTATTAATAACTTGATCGAGCTATCACTAACCATTAATTTCAAGGAGGGAGGGAGGGGGGAAGGGAAGGTATTGGAACCTCAAAATAATTATAATATAGGCACAACCTAAGATATATGCTCCAATTTAAACTTTATAACTTAACTCTACCCACTAAAAGTGAACTCATGACTTGGAGCTTTCAAATTAAGAGTATTACCACTATGCTAATATCTCATTGTTATTGGTCAACTTCTATAATCTTGGGGTGTACCTATGTTTCACTTATTTTGGGTTCCAACACATCCCCCCACCCTTCAAAATTAATTTTAATTCTTACTCCTGATACATATAGTTCATATTTTCTTTTGAACACTAGCTATTTATTCACACATCATTCAAATTAGAAGCATTGTACTTAGTGTAATTATCAACACAGAAATTAAAAAAATATTATAGAATTGATAGATTTTACATCTCTAATGTTTCCTTTTGAAAGTCTACAAGGAAAGTAGGAGAGGATATAGATGCTACTTTATTAAAAAAAATTTCTATTAGTATTTTTCTATCTAGAATTAATTCTTTCAAAAATATGACCTCTTTTGTATGAATGCTAATATGTTCATAGGATCTAGTGGGAAAATTATTTTGAAATCTTTATAGAATACAAAAAAACTCTATTGGTGATATTGGTTGGATTGATAGGTAGAAATGAACTACTTATAGAGTTAAAAATTATGCTAAATGCTTTGGAAAGTAATTTGCTAAATGTAAGCATCATATTAAAGAAGATCTTGCAGAATCTGTAAAGCAAATGCAAATTCTTTTAGACCAGAGTCCCTTTGATTTTGACATTAAAAAAGCCTTAGCTAAATCTTGTTATGCCAAATAATGTTCAAATTTTTTTGAAGCTAAAAGTAATCTCACTAAAAGTTGCATGGGTTGGTGAAAAATTTAAGATAAACATTATAAGGAATTTTTAAAATTTCTAATAGGAACGGATTATGTATCTAAACTAAAATCACTTTATATAAGTGATTATCTCATTAAAGATCTTGACACTATTAAGAGTTCTTTAGAAAATCAATTTTCTTTTGAAGTTTTTAGCAAGAAATCCTTTCAAGCCTCTAGTATGCATATTTCTCATCTTATAATAGAAGTGTATTGAAGTATTCTTAAAGTTGAAATTATGGCTGAAGAAATCAAAGTGACCTTTCATTTAGGAGATGGTAAAGCTCTAGGTTTTGATGGTTTCCAATTAAATGTTTTAAAAAGCATTAGGAAATCATGAGATATGATCTCTTTCATCTTTTCCAAGAAGCCATTAAAAAAATTTCTCTTGGTAAAAATATTAATAAAGGTTTGATATATCTTTGTCCTAAGAATGAAGATCTTCAACATATTGGTAATTAGAGGCATGTTACTCTTTTAACAATACTTATAAATTTTAGCTAAATGAATGACTCACCAAATTTATAAGGTTATCAAAAATATCATTAGACCTATGCAGACTAGTTTTGTTAAAGGTAGACATATCTTACATAATGTTATTGTAGCTTGGGAGGAAATGAGGTGGTGTTCTAATATTAACTAAGATATTTCTTTTGTTAAGTTAGATTATGCCAAAGCTTATGACAAGATTAAATAGAATTTCATTATTTCATTTCTATATAAACTAGAACTTGGTGATTTTTTATTTGTCTTCTTTGTACCTTGCTTACTAATGCCAATGCTTAAGTTGCTACTAATTTTGGATTAAGTTTTTCTTTTTCTCTTTAATGGTGATGAGTGGCGAGGTACCCCTACACTCAACCATATGAAACAAGTATAGCATGCACNGAGTGGCGAGGTACCCCTACACTCAACCATATGAAACAAGTATAGCATGCATGATCTGGTCGAACCCCGCAGACTAAATGCCTACACGCCCCATGGAACACTTGGGGTTAATCATTTGTTGTCTTCCCAAACTTACTTGTGGTTGTCACGGTGTATGGTTAAGTAAGTCTGAGGTATATGATTTTTATGGTCTTTTATGTTTTATGTCTTCTATGCTAAAGAGTGAAGGGTTGAGAAACTAACTAACTCTAACTAATGACTAAGTCTAAATTAACTAGCATCAGCATCCATTCCCACTTACTGTACACATCCTAAACTATGCAACTGTGGCTACCAAATGCTAATCATTACTGGGATCACCACATGTAACACACGTGCTCAAAGTGGTTATACTGAGGCACTTAACTAGCCTAAGCATAATGAGAATTTGTTCCTTTACTAGCCGTACACATCCTTAGATGCTCGTAATTAAGTCGTACTCATTCCGCATTCTAGGAGTTGAGGGTGAGAGAATCTAATCACGATGAGTAGCCAATTCCTTGATTAGCCGTACAGATCCGTAAATGCTCGTAATCAAGTCATACTCATGCCACACTACTACAGGGTAATAAATAATAGGTAGGAAATAACATGTAAGAAATAACAAGTAATAAAATCCTATTCCATGCATTGCAAGGTTTATCCACAAAGCTCATCTTTATTGTCATACACAACTTGCGTTTAGGTACAATGTTGCTTGAATAAAGATCCGTTCACTTGGGAACTCCTACTGCAGGCACATGGAAAATATTCTATCTCTAAAGTGATCAATCTACTAGAGTTTCCCTACTTATAGCCTAGGATGGGAAATAAGGGGAGTGCTGCCTCTTATTTATAGATTTGGTGGTGGACCACGATATCATGTACGTGACATCATAGGGGACGACGTGATATCATGGCTCATGCAAATCTCGTCTTATCATACCCCCATGACTAAATGAAAACTCATCCTCAAGGTCCTTACAATAATATCGGGAAGGTATGGAATTATTGAGGGGAATGGAACTAATGGGATGACATGTGAACGGATCATCATTACAAGACTTGACAGAACTAGTGTTCATAACAACAAGGGTGAACACCTTATTACAATGACATCAGGCCTTTGTTGGTAGTTGAGAAAGAGAGAGAGAGAGAGAAAGAAGTGTTGATACTGCCAACGCCAAGATTGTGCCTTTGTTGTTCATTCGTAAGCACGCCATCGATCTTGCTCCTTGCATAGCTGCTTCAGCGTTGCTCCATTCCAAGTGTTTGCTCCAGATCCAATCCGTTGTTTGTATGATCACCATCTGCACACACAACACAATCTTATATTAGCAAGGGTAAATGAATCATCATGTAATTAATACCTTGCTTCGGTGAGGTACATTGGCTAGTTTGTGGTATGGCTAATATGGATCTGGGAATATATTAATGATGACTACCAAAGGTATAGGGGTTAGGAAGAAAATCAAAAAATTCGGGGCTAGGAGAAAATCGAAAAAATTAGGCCCCGCACCCCCATGACTAATCGCGAACCTCCGGTAGTGTTAGAATGGAGAAGGAAAAGGAGTAAGAAAGATAGATAAAAAGGGACAACGGTAATGTCAATAAAGTGGATGGCAAGATGGGAATGAACAAAAGAAATTGGATTGCAAAAATGTTAGGGGAAAGAATTTAACTAATGTTCCAAATAGGAATGTCAGTGGATCCTCCCCAAAGCAGGCTCATGCCCATAGTGCCCTGACAAGCCCACATTCAAAGAGTCCGTAGGCTCCAAGAATGTCATTTGGAACAAGATTTAAAGTCTTAAATGCAAGAATTTACCAAAAAGAAAACACTGCATCAACCAAAATATATACACTAATGATACAACTAGCAATGAGGTGAATAATGGAGAGAAGGATGGAGAGAAGAAAATGGAATGGAATCCCAAGAACAAGGTGGTGTACAGCCCCTTGTATGTTTGATGATTAATGTGACTTGGCAAGTCTCATTCCAACTCCGGCCTCAAACCAACCACATCCAATGACTTCACATCAATGCATTCGGCTAAACCATCTGCTTGGATAACAAGAATGCCTTCCCCAAGAGTCACCACCATTCCGATGAAACAAAGGAGAGAATGGAAAGCGAGAAGGGCCTTAGTTAGAGGGAACATTTTTAGTGCCATAACCAGTGCTTGTAGCCCAAATATTTATTCTGTCTAAGGGGTGTGCTTTGAATTCTCACTTTATTTTTTTTTGTGTGTTTTGTGTTTTTATGCGTGAGAACCACAGCATGCAAAGACTTTTTATTTTTTATTTTTATTGTCTCAGCTTCCAATAATTGGGTAACATCAGAACGATAAGAAAATTCAAGGAGAAAACATCCAAGCACCCAAGAGAATGGCCAACACAAAAGCATCAAGTTCCCTTGAAGTCACACCCTTTGCAATCCTTGAGTCCTTTCTTAGTTTGAGAAATGCCTAGTCACCGATTCATTTAAGTTCTTATTAGAAGGGGATTGTACATTTCCAAGCTAAGAGAGACCATAGAAACTGGTGGATGGATGGGTGAAGTGGTCCCATTTCCTGCCATATCAAAAGAAACATACATTAGTATCAACATCATGACTTAAAGGTAAAAATCAAACATTAGCAATCAATATGAAAATAGTTCATACCATCATTCCGAACACTTATTGGATGACAAACTTACAGGGTGGATCACACACACACACACACAAAATCGAAAAAGTATAACAATGTTGTAAAAAAAAAAGAAGAAAAATTAAAGAAATTTGTAAAAAAAATGTGTAAGAAAAAAATGTTGTAAAATAAAAATTGAAAAAGAACTAAGGGCCCCATATGATTAGCATAGGTGGCCATCTCCCCCATGACTGAGTGGAAAGGGAGAGATCCGAAATAATGAGCACTTGTTTGAATTTCGTAGAAGGGCCCAACTTCTCCCAATTGATAATCTTAGATTAAGGGATGGAAGTTGGCGATGCTCATATTCCAATGTATATATGCTTTCGTTATGGGCATGGGTTTTCTCAGTTTGTTCTATGCATATTTGGTTGCTCCTTCTAGTAGCTATCAACCACGGGGTGTCTACTACTGGTTGTGTGGTTGCTACATATAGGCATCTTTGTTTCAAAGTTTCAAGAGCACACCTGTTACATGGAGGCATTTCCTCCATGTCATCACCCTATGAATCACTGTATGTGATGCATGGAACTTTCCTCTTCTCGATCTTTCCACAAATGTTTATCTTAGAAATTTCCAAGGAAAGATCGTGGATCCTAAGGCATGCATCTACTATACTT
>MNCI01032444.1:63029-85701 GCA_015680685.1 Gnetum montanum | reverse complement strand
CACTCGTTGGCGGTCGCGTCCCAAACGGTCGCCAACAGTAATATGAAAAGCTATGTTGGGAGATGCCTTCTTATGTCCAACTATTAGAATGTTTTGATACTTCCAATGGTAGCACAAATCCCTCCTTAGTCATGTAAAAGATGTACTTTGCAAATATGGAACTATATCTTAAGTAGTTTGGTGTCATGTTATATTTTCCCTCTCTTATTTATATTATTTAGTATGTACTTTATTTATTTTTCTTAATAAAAGGTTTTGTAACACTGGGTTCTCTTTCTCTAAAATTCTTAGAATTGTAGTACAACTATAATACTACTTATGACATCCTATTCTTGGATGTCATAGAAAATGCACAATAATCCCAATATTACATGTTAAAATAAAATAATCCTAGACATTGCTCTAATCATGACAAGTAAAGGATGGTGGTATTTATTAATGATAAGGAAAATGAAATAAATGTCCTAAGGTATCTATAACATTCTTATTCCTAGCCTTAGGTTAGAAAGTATTATGTTGGATATAGAACCCTTAAATAAATGATTGGTCATGACAAGAGGTAACTGAAACTTGAAAGAATATAACATAAAGATAACAAAGCAAAAAGAAAAAATGCTAGTACCATAACAAAAACTAAAAGAAAAGATATTAATATTGGAAGATCATACAATACATTTAGATAAAATAAATATAATACCAAACTAAAAACTACAAAAATATGTAATTAATCTGAAATTGATAATAGAACATATAATTCTAAAAATAATGCATAGCCATAAATATCTATCTATATCAAATATGTTTAGTAATACATAAAATTATCCAATGTTCAAATAAATTAATATGATAATAAAATAGTCCAATGCATATCTAGAAATTTCATTCTATGAAATGAATAAATAGTCTAAAAGATGGAAATTTAGTATGCATAGTATCTAAAATCTAGAGAAAAAGAAAAAAATCTCCATCTAACATTTAAGACCTAAAAATAAGGGTAAGTCTAAATAAACTAAGTAAGAAGCCTTTGGCACCTCTTTTAATTGACCCAAGACTAGGTCTCATGGTGGACTAGACAAAGGTATGATGGCCTAAAAACACATGCCAGTAGAGAAAACCATATCAAATAGCATGGATCATATATCATACATAGATTTAAACATAATATAAATAATCATCATAATCCTAGCATTGTCCCAACAAAACTTGGTTGGCTTCTCTATCCCAAGCATGCTTAATTATGCATTTCTAATGGGATTTGATGCAATAGTACTAGTATGATCAAACCACTATATATCATACAAATATCTAGCCAAACCGAAATTTTCACTCTAACCCATCAACTTATAAACAAGAAGGCTAGATTTCAGCACATTAAGTTTAAAAGGTATATATTATTATCATGAGTGCTTTCCAACTAAATTTCCAAACAAATCAAATGCTAAACTATCATTCTAATGAATTTATTAATTAGTCTTAAACTAAACTATTGGTGGTAGAGACGTCATTTAGGATTCATCTCTAACGTCCTCAAGACATTAAACAAAGGATCAATGAGAAATGCATCATATTTCCTTGAAGGATAATGCCAATAATATGAGCCATACTAATGCATTCTAGTGGATTATAAATACCAAACATCTCCAAGGAGCTCATACCCAACCAACCTTACAACTCAATGCAAACTCTTGAAAAATAATAAGCATTCAAGCATCCAAACATGTATAAATAAGCATTAATGGTTAAGGAGTATAGCTAACAATTCAATAAGTTCAAACCATTATAAACTTGATCATGATTCAACAATCAACTCCAACGTTAAAACCACCAATCCAACATGATCCAAACTAATCAAATATTGTCAAACAATTTTTGAAGGTATTAAAACATATTGAACTAAGATCCAATGATAAGACAAAATTAGAAATGAAAAAATCATAACATCATAACCTTATCATGAACTATGGTATCATACCACAACTCCTAGTTTATGTAGAGGAATTACTTCTAGAAACTATAGAAACTTTCACTCAGCCACGACTTGACCATGTCTTACCCATGACCTATGATGAAAGATCACAACTAAACCATGACACATGATTTAAAAGAAACCATATGAAATGGATCAAAATGGAATAAATAACTTAGAATATTTGATCATAACTTCACCACAACTTATCATGCGATGAGTGGCAAGGTACCCCTACACTCAACCATACAAATACGAGGGTTTTCATGCACGATCTGGTCGAACTCCGTAGACAGACTAGTTGTGGAACCTAGATCATTAGCCTTAGGTCGCAGTTCACTGTCTTCCCACCTAGACTAGTACTATCTTCGTGACGTATGGTTTAGTCCAGAGTGATATGTATGATGTGTTCCTAATTCTAACGCTACTCCTGAAGGCAGTGGAAATAATATTAACTAAGCTAAGCTAGGAGGAAAGCGTAAGAAAATCTAATCTAGCCTAAGTGTGATGAGCATTCGTTCCTTAATTATCCATACACATATTGGACTTTGTGCATGACTATCACTGGGATTACCAAGCATAGATCCTAGGTACGCCACTGGGATACCAAGTAGTCACACTTAAATTCTCGTAATCAAGTCGTACTCATTCCTCATTACTAGGAGATNAGTAATCTCGATCTTTATTGTCGGTCATGTGCGTGTCCAAGTACATCACACTCAAATAAAGAATGTCATACAATTACATTCACCACATTGTGGGCAGACACAGGAAAATAATCTATCTCTGGAGGGATCAAACTGCCAAAGTTTAACTACAATCTAAACTAGGATGATAAACAAGGGAGAGCTACTTATTATTTATAGACATTGTAGTGGACTACGATATCGCGTATGCAATATTGCAGGGCAAGACACGATATCGCTTACACGATATCACAGTGGACCTTATATCGCGGCCCATGCAATATCGCGTCCCATCATACCCCCATGACTGAATAAAAAATTGTCCTCAAGTTACAGTGATTACACAGTGGATAGGTATGGGATTATTAGATGCAAAAATAATGAAATGATGCTGCAATGTGGGAAGACACAACACAGAAAAAATGCTACAACTACAAAAATTTGGAACTCATGTAGTTCCTAGTGGCGATGGCTCCTCCATGGGCACTTTCCCTTTGTCATGTGCTCCAGGATTTGAAACTTGATGGTGTTGAAGTATGGCCTGGAGCTTCTCCTCTTTGGTCCAAGGGTCTTGTGCCATCCATGCTAGTGTTCCAATGTTTAACAGAGTCAGCACCTCCCACGGATAGAGTAGTTGCGGGAACATCTGGTTAGCTTTAACATACCACACCGCAAACACCTATCCTTCCTCCTCATAAGCTCTAGCTTTGTCTTTTTATTCATGAAGATCTATTAGCCATCAAGCTAAATCAGTTTTGACATCTTTTTATCCCTAGTAGCTAGCTTTTACCACCTCAAGTTCAAAATTTGCAGCATCCAGATTTTTTAACAACTTCTTGCGTTCTGCATAATTCTGGTTCGTATTTGATGTGGATGGAAGCTACCTACTTCTTGAGTTCTAACCTTGAGTTCCCTACTATTAACATGGAAAGGTTGGCATATCTGAGGTTTGCCAACTCCATGTACTCTGTCAAGTCCTGAATCTATAGGTCCTGATTCTTAACTTCCACTTGGTGGGCAAAGGTGTAGGTGTCCAATATGGCCCCCCAATTAGTGTGTTGAGCACTGATAGTGTTGATTTGAGCCTTGGCCATATGGATTTCCTTTTCAAGGATATTTTTATACATCCCCACCCGATTGCGAAAGTGCTCCTTCAGCTTCTCATGTCGTTTAGCCTTGTTCTACCATGCACTTATCTCAATTGTTGACTTTTGATGAATAGAGTGCACCTCCTCCATTGAGAGGTTTCAATTTTCTCTGGCTAAATGGCTTACATCTTGATTGACTTGGATGAATTTTTCTTGTAATTGATGAAATTGTTCATCGAGAACATTCTTTTGTTTCTCTACAGTGGTCAACCAAAGGTTGTCTACAACCAACTGCTTGTTTTCCTCTTCTAAGGCCTTGAGTGTCTTAAGATGAGCATGGGTTTGCACTTCTGCTGCGAAGGAATCCCAAAAAACCTTCTCCTTTTCATCTGCCACCCTTTTATTCTCTATGATCAATTTTGTTAGTTTCTCAATTCTGAAATTTTCTAGATGGTCTATGGGAAAAAATTGTAGAGGGTCCTACTGTGCTGCTTGTAAGGTTACGAGCTGCTCTTGTAATTTCTGCACTTCTGCTTTAGCATGTTCAGCCCTTACTTCGAATATGACCAGCTTCCCCTTTGTGGAAATAAGATCTAATTGAATTGTTGTGACATCCTGAGGGATGTCATATAGGGACATTAGAACTTGCCCTATTTGTAGCAATCGATCTAGCACATCCTCATGTTCTACAAGAGTCATTGAGGTTTCGACAAGAGTTTGAGCATCCCATGCTCTTGAGAGAACTACTGGTGGCATAACAGGTACATTGAAGGATTCTTTGATGTGATCTACGACCACTTCTTCAACTCTTGTGGCATTCTGGTATTGCATGACCACCACTGTGGCCCCTTCACCAATCTCTAACTACACCTAGAAAGATGTCGTGTTTCCTGAGATTTTTTGTGACCATCTACTTTCCCCTCCTCTTGTTTGAATGGATAATTCTCCTCTTGTGCAATCCAATGAAACTGTAGGCTAATTGGCATCATTGATGATGTGGAAGAGGTTTGCGTCATCATGACTTTCGCAACTAACTGTCTCAGCAATGGCCCTAAGATGGCTCATCGGCGGTCTGTAGTCTTGCAGTGGCAGCAGCTGATCTTGTCCTATGCTAGGCCCTTCTTCTTTTTGTTGGCTGGGACCCATGGATGGAGGTTGAATGGGTCCTACAAGTTGAGTTGTAGGTGGTCTAGTCATCTGTTCTTCTTCTTCTTCTGGTCTCAGCTCTTCGCCAATGCTTTTTCTTGGAGCTGGCGCTTTCAGCAATTCATCATATGAAGTAATTTGGGCTTTTCAGAGGACATCATTGGTGTATTCCCAAATACCTACATGTTGGCATAGCTTTCTAATAAAATAGGAGAAAGGTAATGCCATCATCCCTGTCTTCCATTCCTCAAACCGCTTCAGGATCTCCATCAAATATAGATGGGGTAGGTTAGCGTTAACCTTTCCCATCAACACTGCACATCCTCTAGCCACATACATGGATATTCTTTTCAAGCCTTTTTTGGGGAAGAGGTCATATGTTCCAATTTTTAAGTAAACTCTCTCTTCCATCATTAGTTCACCAAATGCTTTATCTCTGCCATAAGCCTTCTCCAAGCAATCCTTTCGCACATTGGGGTCTAAATGGGTAGATAACCAAGAAACCTTGGGCCTTGTATTCGGAAGGTTTAACACTTCTAAAATGGCCTGTGTAGAGAAGTCAACTGGCACACCATAAATGTTAACAGTGGTGCCTTGCTCCTTATTGTGCCAAAACTGGTACATCTCTCCTAGGTACTAGGCACTGCTTTTAGAGAGGATAGGCCATAAGGGAGGCCCCTTGAGGTGATCCCTAACAACCTTAGGAGCGAACTCTACAAAGGATTTGAGGTTTAACTCCACAATCACCACAACGAATGTGGACTTCTCATGGATAGCCTGAACACATTCCAGGGGCAACGTGAGTTGTTGTCCTGGTTCAGGCGTAGCAGCAGCTCCTCCTTCTGCCTACCCGGATCGTATGGTAGGAGGTTCTTCTTGATGGATTCTGAATGAATGCTCCTCCTATTCTTCATGTTGTCTGGCAGGGCCTTGTCTTCCACCTCTCCAAGATCATTTCTTCCCACCTTGAGTAGGACCCTCTTGTTGTGCACGTTTCAAGGCCATCTATAATCACATGGGTCAAGCATTAGTAAGGTTTTTTTTGAAGTTAAGTTATACCTTACTACTTTCCTTAGTTAAAGATCTTATGTTATAGCGTGTGGTCATGCTCAAAACTTTGTAATAATGAGTTCTATGACTTAGGTGGTTTCCATGTTTAATTTCCCGATATACCTAAGGGTTATATGATTTTTAGCACAATTATTCTAAGTGTTAAAGTTAATTACCCTAATTGATGTCCTTTGGGAAATGATAAATTTCAAAAAATTTAGGCACTTTTCGGCAATTTTTTCTCCCCCATGACTAAGTTGAACACTCTAGGTTCAAGCAGGTTCAAATAGAATTAAAATTGAAGTACCAGCGAGCGAGATATGAGTAGAAAAGTGAGGGTCACTCAATCGCAAGTACATTGGAACGTTGAAATTTAGAGGGATAATAGTAGGGAAAGAAAATAAATTGAAAAATTAAGTTGAGGGTAAGAAATTGTGTGTGTAAGCTATGTCCTAAGTAAACATTACAAAAGATTACATAAGTGGATCCTCTCCAAAGCAGGTCTTAACCTATAATGCCCTTATGTAACCACACTTAAAGTGTCTGTGGGTACTAGAAGGGTTAAATGTAATCTGCACTAACTCCACAAAACACACACATGTAAATATCACTGGAACGAGATGAAAAGGCTATGCGACACAGGACACGAGCTACAATTACACGAACAGTGAGATGAGATGAAGTATAGAAAGGGATCATAGAGGTTGGGACATGAGGTAATTAACCCAGGGCATAATGAATCCTATGTGAAAAGCATGATTAACATGTCATTAACCCATCATTCCAAGATCAGGACCATGTCCATTCCTCTAAGCAGTGACATCGCATTGTTTCATCCCATGATGAACAACTATGAGAGTACCATAACAACAAGGTTTACGATCACTTGCCATTTTATTCAAGGAAGGAGTGACTTTTTTTTTATGGAACTTTGTTTTTCTTTTCTTTTTCTTTTTCGTTTCTCTTTTAATTTTAACACAAAATTGATGAGTGAACACAAAATTAATTTTAAGTTTTAGAAATATCAAGAATATCACTGTACCCTTTAAAAGAACCTCTTATTTGTAGAATGGATGAGTGGATGTAATGGGCTTACTGTCAAAATAATTGATCATTCATGAATTAATAACATAGAACACACCTCAACCAACGATCCACATAAGTGTTTTATTCATAGACGATATTACTTACAAAAATGTAAAAAGACAAAAACACAAAAAGATAAAAAGATAATACAAAAAGTTAAAAAATGAAAAAATGGAAAAAAAATTTAAAAAATTAAAGGAAATGCAAATTATTTATTAATCTTGCTTGTTATTAAAATGGGGGATATCCCCCACAACTAATCGGTTGAGGATTCCAAGGATTAATAAATGGAAGATGAGGATCCTTGCATGTTGGAAGTATTGGGGCTTGGCCATACTTATCCCCTCAGGGTTCACACACTTGATTATAGTGGGCATAGTGGGGCACTTTATATGATGTAGTTCCCAGATAACAAGTTGACCCACTATGATATTTGGGACCATTAGATGGTATGCAAGGATTAGGATGATGCCTCCCATGGTTGTGTTCATTGGACTATATGGTTGTTGGAGTATTTGATGGTGGCCTTGATGAAGTAACATGAAGCATTAGATTCAAGGGTAAGGGTGCACCACAGTATGGGACTTGTGCTGAGTTGGAAGATGCAGTGGCCTTTGAATTATGTTATTCCTTCTTACGGCTGTGTTTAAAGAAGGGGCACTTTGGGTGTTGAGGAGGTTTCTCACTACTATTGGTAGTAGTAGCACAAGTGTTGTTCATGGGCTGTTACGGTGGTGCAGGTACTTTAAGAACATTTGGTGGCACTGCAAAAGGAGGGAAATGATGAGAATGTTGAAAGTTAGGAGGAGTATAAGGTTCACAAGGTGGTGGTTGTGTTGGAGGCATGGGTTGATAGTATTGAGAAGAATGGTATTGTGGTGAGATAAAGTGCGTTGGCCCAATTGGAGAAACAGGATGTTGAACTTGATAAGTGTTTAGGTTCGGATAATATGAAGGGTGCCTCCAGTCTAAGGGTGGCTAGGATTTTTGTCACTGTGGTCGAACACAATATCTCTGTATGAACTCTGGATATAGTGTGTTTCCCCAATGCTCATGTAAATGTAACAATATTGGGCATTGGCCCTTGGGGTGATCATACAAGCATATGTTGCATTCATACATAGGATTCGCAGTTGAGAACTTATTCCCTTCATTATTTTTTTTCGAATTTCTACTGTTTTGTCTTGCTTCTTGGGTTGTCAAAACTTTATCTCCAAAGGTGTTGANGCACATGCATGCATCCACCCTAACAGTCCTGGCATCATGACTTAAACCTGATACCACAANCTTCTTCTAACGATTGTTGTATTGGCAAAGATGATGTTTCCACCTTGAGATTGGTTGATTTCTCATTTTTATGGTCATGGATCTTTGTTGAGTTGAGATTTTGGTCCCATTAATGTTTTTCAACACTCTCTCATCTAGTCATTTCTCCTTCTTCTTTTGCTACCCGCTTAAGNAAACTGGCAACGTCCAATGGGTTATGACGTAAAACTAACCCACGACAGTCCGCCAAAACTATAAACTGGCCACATCATTTCTGGAACATTCATCTGCTTCTGTAATTCATGACATTTCTTCTTCAATGCCTACTGCATCATTCATCACACCGGCTTTGACAACACTATTGCTGCTCATTCTGTTTGCCTCAAGTTTCACATGGCGTCTCCATTTGCATCAGTCACATTCATGCCTGAAGTGTTCGCTAACTCATTCACTTGTGGTTTTCTTGTCTTCTTGGAGTTGTGTTTGCAGGATGACACCCAGTGGTGCTCGTACACGGATACACTTCATCACGGTGACAAGGGGTCACATTGTTTCTAACACACGCAACCAGGTTAATCAATCTGGTCAAAAGTACATTCCCAGTTCCCAATACATTCTCCATTTCTCCAACACTCTTATTCCCTTTCCTACCCGGTTACATTTCCCAGATACACCCAGTACACCCCAAAAATTTGAGCCTACTGTTACACACTATGACACTCTCAAGCAACTGCAACACACAATATGGCACATGAGCATGAGTACAAAATTGAAAGAAAGCTATTTCCAAAAAAAAAACAACAAAAAAAAGAGCAAAAACAAAAAAAGAAAAAGAAAGAAAAAGAAAAGAGCAAAGAGCAAAATGAATNTACGAATACAAGCATTTTCATGCATGATCTAGTCGAACTCCGCAGGGAGACTAGTTGTGGCACCTAGATCATTAACCTTAGGTCGCAGTTCGTTGTCTTCCCACCTAGACTAGTATTATCTTTGTCATGTATGGTTTAGTCCAAAGTGAGATGTATGATGTGTTCCTAATTCTAACACTACTCCTAAAGGCAGTGGAAAATAATATTAACTAAGCTAAGCTAGGAAGAAAGGGTAAGAAAATCTAATCTAGCCTAAGTGCGATGAGCATCCGTTCCTTAATTATTTGTACACATCTTGGACTTCGTGCACGACTACCACTTAGATTACCAAGCACAGATCCTAGGTACACCACTGGGATACCAAGTAGTCACACTTAAATGCTCGTAATCAAGTCGTACTCATTCCACGTTACTAGGAGATAAGGGTGAGAGAAACTAATTAGGAAAGCAGTAAATAACAGTTAAATAAACAAATAAAAAATTGAATGTTGTAATGATGAAGTAATCTGGATCTTTATTGTCGGTCATGTGTGCATCCAAGTACGTCACACTCGAATAAAGAATGTCAGATAATTACATTCACCACACTGCGGGTAGACATGGGAAAATAGTCCATCTTTACAGGGATCAAACTGCCAGAGTTTAGCTACAATCTAAACTAGGATGATAAACAAAGGAGAGCCATTTCTTATTTATAGACATTACGGCAGACTGCACTATCGCGTATGCGATATCACAGGGGAAAACATGATATCGTGTATGTGATATTGTAGGGGATGTGATATCGTCGCGGCCCATGCGATATCGCGTCCCATCATCATGAAAGAGCAAAGTCGAACCATAACACATGTTATTATTTGTTTTTTAGAAACAAAGATCAAATTATAAGTGAAGTTAAAAGGGTTGACCATATCTCATGGTAGGATACCATGATCTAATAATGAATTTTGATTAGAATTAATATTCTCATCATAACTCATGGTTGACCAGTGGTTTTGATGCAAATCCTGAGTACACAAAATAACATAAAATAACTTCCAAACAACCTAAAACTAACAAGGGGCTCTAACAATGAGATAATAATGATATAAGAAATAATTATTGACCTACATATTGATGGAAACATTGTCAAATACATAATGGAAGCACAAAGGATCCAACCTCTCATAAAAATTTAAAAAAAATAAAAAGCATAGGAGACACAAAATTTAGCAAACTAAATAGATTACATAGAGATACAAGGTAAGATAATTCTAATGGAAATAGAATCAATTATAAAATTCTCAAAAATAACTAATTTCTTGCAATTGTTAAAACTAATAAAATTAAAACAGAATGAATCTAATAATTATAAGATAAAAATTAGATAAATCCATCTATGCAAAGCAAGCCCCAATCCAAATATTAATTGCCTATAGAATTAGTAGAATTCATCAAAACCCAACCACAACAATAATTCACAAAATCTAAGAGTTGAAATAAAATATGAGGAAATACCAAGACGTCTCATCCAAAAAATTGGTAGTACAAGCCTAATTTTTAAATGTATGATCTTAGCAATGTACACATACTTCATGTTCACACAAACTTGCAAAGATTCATAATACTACCATAAGTCTACAATCCAATAGTGCTTCCATATTCAAGGAAAGTGAATTTCAAAGTTTCTAAAAGAATGGAGTGTGATATTTTTAATGAAAAAATAATAGAATTTCAACTGTAACAATCCTAACCCTCTTTGCAAAAATTAAAATCTTGAATAAATAAAACTAATATTGAACCTATCTTAACTTACATAAACATGTTGAAGAAGGATAAAATTAATGTCATAATTCCAATCAATAAAGCAACACTTGCTAAAAAATTAATCTAATGTTTAAAAGAATCTCAATCATATCTTCACATGTTATACAAGCCTCATCCATAGCCACCATGAAAGCTTTCCAAACTCATCCACCAAGCTAGTGCACACCAACATAACATGAATTAATAATGGATAAACATAAATATACATGACTATAAAAATATGATATTGGAAATCCAACTAACTAATATGAATAGATAAAAGCATAACTACAAGGAACAACACATCATACAAAAGTATCCAAGAGCACAATAGCATAAGATAAAGATACTAATCTAGGCATCAAAAAATGCAAGTTGTTACATACTCCCCTTTTCCTCTTAAGAATCTTCCTATTGGAAGATCTTAGGATGGGTTGAATACATATCAAACTCAGGCTCCTAAGTTGATTCTTAAAAACCATGATGGCTCCACTAGACTTTTACCATAGGAACCATCATGCTATGAAATTGATGCTCCATCCAATCCATCATCCCAATAGGGAATTTCACATATGAAGCATCAACTTGAAGCTATACTTTGATCCAATTAAAATCATTTTTTTCATCAAGAACATACTTCTAAAGCATGAACACATGGAACACTTCATGCATGCTTGAAAGTTGTGGAAGAAAAATCATGCAATACACCACCTCTCCTATGCCTTAAAAAACATTAAACAACATAATGTAGCAAGGTGTAAGCTTCTACTTTTGATCAAAAACAATCATGCTTTTTACTAAAAAAAAGATGAAACAACATATTATTATAAATTACAAATTTGAAAGATATCCTTGTAATGATAGAGAAAATTGATATTATAAAACTAAAATAATTTGTATAAAATATTTTTAACCCGAAGATCCATAGGCCTCGAAAGAATATAAATCACCTTAGGTGTTCTTTCTAATCACCTAAGGACTTATAAAATCTATTACCATGCATAATAAAAAAGAACAAATGAAAGCATATGAAACAAGCATTTAGCACTACACCAAGAACAAAGAAAGTTGTATGAAATGTGAAAAAAAAAATATGCCCAAAATAACTATAAAACTATGTATTAAATACTATAAAATATTGTAATAAATAGGTTCATAAAATATAGATTGGTGGGCTTTAAAAGCCTCAAAATACAACAATAGATTTGAAATTTGATGCAAGAGGTAGGGTGTGTTCTACACTAGATCCAAGCTGGTTTCCAAATTGATCTACATTGCAATGGATATTGCTACAGGTCTTTTCTGCTCTTAATTATCTATGCTGAAAAAGTTACAAAAGGTTGTGGTATATACACTAATTTCTCTATTCTTTGCTAAAACTAGGTCTCTCTTTTTGCCAAAAAAAACTTTTCTCTATATATCGATATGATCTTCCAAAAATTCCTAAGAATGATGTTAAGTTTGGTATAAATAGGCCTTGAATTCATTCTTCTAGCATCAAGTACATTTTCATGTGTTGTCTAAGCTATTACATGATGTGTTTGGAGCATTTCCATGGACAAAAAATACATTGTATGGGTCACCAATTTTTTTTGACTTTTATAACCATGTTTGATAGCATTTTTGATATATTTCATAGCCCAAAATTGCAACATATGAGCAACCAACATTTTGACTTTTTATACTAAATTTTGCAACATTTTTGACCTTTTCACTTCCATATGCTAGCATAATGAAATTCATAGCATGTAATGAGGACCAATAACTTAGAAGGATGTTGAATAAGTTTTCCAATTCAAATAACCAATACAACCAAAATTGCACTCAAATTTACGTTCCCCAACTTGGGTACTTCTACATTTGGAGGGTAGAATCTTTACACACCTCCAAATTTTATTCCTTAAAAATGTAGTTTAAAGGAAATCACAAACTTTACAAATTTTGATCTCTGGACAAAGTGTTTTCTTGTAGGAAACACACTTAATTCCCATGGTTCTAATAAGCTCAAAATGTGATTTTAAGGATCCCACAATCTTTACAATGACATGAGCCCCACATAGAGAGTTTTCTTGCAAGAAACATACTCGACCATTTAATATTCCAATAAGCTCATTGGATCCCTTCTCTTAAGAAGCACATCAAACCTATAGGGATTACAAAGGGAAAAAAAGAATCAAGGAGAAAAATTTAACTACACTTTACAAATTCCTTGTACTTAGGATCATATAAAAAATTCAAAAATGATGAAGAAATGGGAAAAATTAATTTACAAGATGTATTCATTTAAGAAATATTTGTATGTACATTGCTTTCCTTTTTCACCAAGACTCCATTCCTTTTATATCCTCATTACTTATCAAATAACCATTGGGATTCATGTAACGGCTAGAAAATAGCTAATTGGGACATCTCATTTAAGCTTGAAATGTCTCTTTGAGTTCTAACCACATATAGGTTGGACATCCCACTAGAAATTAGGATGTCTCACTTGAATCATCCCAGTTATAACATCTCAATACCAATAAGAATGTCTTCTTTTTTTCTTTTTTCTTTTTGAGACATCTGGCCTAAGACCAATCTTTTACATTTAGGATGTCTAATAATCTTTTGAGATGTCTAGGTAGGTACTAGAACATCTTCTTTTGAATTTATGCATCCTTGTCATCTTTGTTTTTAGATTGAGACTTTGTCATCTTAGATTGACAACTTAGCTCTTGTATTGGTCTTAATTTTCTTTGTGTCTACATTTCTTCTTGACAACATCTAATCTCTTGTCTTGAATTCTTGTCTTAACATCTTCTAAGTTCTTGTCTCATTATCATTAAATTGTTTTTCTCTTTCCCCAGTCTCATAAAATCCTACAAGATGTTACAAGTACATTTTCCATGTACTACATTTTCCAAGATTTTGACATACCAAAAGGTCAACCATCTCCCCTTTTTTGGTGATGTCCAAAACTTCAAAAAATGGATTAGCATAAAAACATAATATGATATGAATAAATAATAAAATCAAAATTGTGTATATATATTTATTAATAATCATATGATAGCAAGAAATGCAAAGGAAAACAAAATGAAGTAGTTAACGGGCACATATCCATTAGCCACAATCACAAGAGGGCAACATAAGAAAATGGAAATATTAAAATAGCCCAAAGACTATTCATATCTATCCATCTATCCATAATCCATAATACAAGAAAGCATAAATCATAACCTCAAATATAACCAATTTAAATTAAACATTTCACAACCTATCTCCAAATTTTCAATAATAGATGCATATAGCATGATAGATACCATCACAACATGTCCAAATCATACAAGCATCAAACTATCCATAACCACATAATTGTACCATGAAAAGCATGCACATAATCACAAAAATTAGAAAAACTCTTTCCCTTTTTGAACATCATTCAAACGTTAGGGATCATAAAGAGTCTCTAACCACTAACCTCCATATCATCATCATTCTCATTAGAGTTAAAAGATACACAAGTGGGATAGTAGGTTTTCTTCTCATCATCATCATTGATGATGCTAGAGCTCAAGACATGTTTCTCATCATAATCAGAAGAAGATACTATGATAGGAGCACTTTGGGATTAGAGCTTCAACCAAAACTATGACAATGAAGAGGGATGAGATGGAGCCTACTAGAAAGATGAGGAAGTATCCTTCCATTGGTAAGTCTTGGGATTTTCTTACTTTCAATGAGATCTAGCACCAAAAATGCTCTCTATTGTCTACTTCTTAAATAACTATGCAAAATTCTCTTATACCAATGTAGTCAGGCTAGACTACTTGGCATGAGGAAAAGACTCTCCCTAGGCATGAACTTGTGGTGTAGCAAAATCCTTTGAGCTTGATGCATTACTTGAATCATATCCTTGTGATGGCCCTGCTATTGTAGAATGTCTAGCTAGAGCAAGATTTTCCTCATAACTATTTGTCTAATGAAGAGTAGTAATCTCCTCAAATTTATGATCATCTATAGGAGGTAGAAGGCCCATTATATCTATTCTCTTATGCAAGTAAGAGATATTTCATCCATTCATCCTCAAGATTTTTCCAAAGGATTTCAAGACCTTCTTTACGATAGACTTCAACTATGTACTTAAGGACTTAGACCTTCTGAGTTGAGAAGAGGCCCTAGGTGGAGAGAATGCTTCCTTCCTTCATACCTTCTAAGGTAGAGGAGGTGAAACTTTAGAATCATCAAGTATTATGCTCCTTTAAAAAAAAACCTCTACAAGACTTCTCTTCTTTTTAAGAAGAGGCATATCTAGAATGGGTATACTAACCTAAAGAACAAGTAGTCTGATAAGTAGAGGATGTTTTCTTGAGTAAACAACCCCAACATGTCTCTACAAATAATGTTTCCCAAATCTAATGGTTGTCTAGTTAGAAGACAATATAGAATAAAATCTTGAGTTACTAGCAAATAATTATAGCTTTTTCCTTTTATAATAATTTTATACATGATAATAAGTGAGAGAGTGGAAGCATCCTGGAACATTTGATACCTATAAAATCTTCCAATTCTCAATGATAGAGATTTACCAAAAATAACATCACAAAACTCATCATGAGATACATGAATAAATTAATTTGTAAAAATGCCATTCATAGAAAGTATGATAATTCTATCCACATTAGAACTAGAAACCCCAAGTAAAGCATTTACAACTTGAGGTGAAATTTTAACTGCATAGCTCCCAACAACATATGTAAATGCCTCAATTGCAACATTAGTAATTACTATATTACTATAGAACTCTCTAATCAGAATTTCAAGTCTACAATAAGTCATGGAAATAATTAAAGCCTAACCAATTTCTTGAAAATATGCCATTAACTCCTTCTAACAATATTGCTAAAAATTGAGACTCCTTTCAGAGACAATAGAAATGGAGCAAGTTATCTCAAATCTATTCCAAGCATCTATAAATTGAAATTGAGGCTAGTAAGAAATTTTCTTACTTGTATAAGCTCCTTTTGCACATTTTCCTTAACATGAAGGTGCCCTTGATGTACTAACCTTCTTGTGTGCCATGGATTTGAATAGAAATTAAGTGAAAATGCAACAAGGAAGAGGCCCTAGTCAACTACACTGAGACATCCAAAGATTAAGTGGGATCAAATGAGAAAAATAATGATTATATTTATATAGAAAATTCCCTTGATAGGATTTATGTTGAAGATTGGAACATCTGAAGAAAAATGAGACATCTCACCTGAGTCAAGTCTATTCATAGTGAGACATCCTAACATTCGATGGGACATCCCAGGTAGGACATATTACAAAATAGTGGGATGTCCCAACATAAATTTGGCTCTTATTTGTCTATGGAGATATAATATGTATGAGGGTTCAAGGGGATTCTATCAAGGATAATTTTAGCCAAAAATAAAGCTAAAGATACAAGGAAAATACTTATCTATGCTCACCTTGCTTGCTCTTAATAAGGTGCTTCATTCAAGTTGATTTATGATGAGGTTCTCTCTTTAGAGTCTTTTAATTTTAATCATTACAAATCTCTTGTATCCTTGGTATCTAATCATTCCTTGTAAGGTCCCTTTTGGTTTCATATACAACATGAGTATTTACTATTTCCTTAACTCTCCATACCTTTTTGACTTGTAAGACATTATTTCTAGGCACCTCTAGATAAGGCTAAGGAGTCATGGTATAGGACCAAGGATTCCTGTTATAATGTTTCATTTATAAATGATAATTTAGTGTTTATGCCCATACTTTCCATAATAATAACACTTGATTTCTCTTATTTGGGAAAGATGATTAAACCTTGTTTATAATTTGATTTAGATAATGTAACTAAAGATGCCTCATTTTTTTGGTGGACTCTTAAATCACTCTAGTCATATGGATCTCTTCATTAACCCAATACAATTCATAAGGTCTATTTTCCTTTTGCAAGTCTTTCATTTATAACCATTGAATCTGTAAGTTCTTTGGTAGTTTGCTCACAATAGGATGTTAGTTTATGATTATAAACCCTTAGATCTGAGTTTTCTTATGTGAGATTCAAGCATTTTTTATTTAGTTGAAACAACTCCAAACCTTTATCACTCAAGGTCTTCTTCATTTTAACACATAAAGTTTGAAAGAATATAATTTCATTACATAATAATTCATACCTTTCTTCAATATTTTCTTTGAGTTCTTCAATTTTCATTGTTGGATCTTGATTTGTAAGGACTATATAGATAAGATATGATATTGTGGAGGTGTCATTCATTTCTTCATCACTTTTTTCATCATCCAACTTGATATAAATGTTTTCTTTTTCATTTCATCTTTAGATTGGTTCTTCTTTTGAAACTTGCCAACACTTGGACATTTGAAGGCCACATGCTCTCTACCACCATAAACCCAACATTCTATAGATGATGCATCAAGATTTGAACTTTTAAAATTCTTACTTCTTTCCCTACCTTTGATGTCAGATTGGTTGAAGCTCTTTTCTTTTTGTGAAAGTAATCTTTGAAATCTTCTAGAATTGAGAGTAATTCATCTTCACTATTTGTTTCATGTTCAAGTGGCTCATTCTTCTTTGATGAACTTTTGAGGTTAATGGGATTTTCATTGATTTCACCTTCACTAATAAGATTCATTTCATGAGAAATAAGTGTACTTTAAAACTCTTTGAATTTTAGAACTAAGAAATCTTTTATTTATTTCATGGTTGTAACTTTTGATCTAAACTTAGGCTACAAAGTTCTGATTATTTCAATAATCACATCACTTTTAAGTAAATCTATTCTCATCCATCAGATAGCTACAACTAAATCATTACTCCTTTGATTTTAAATTTATGATATTCACATTTTAGCACTAGAAGCTTAGACTAATTGATAATAGATATACCTTCATAGGTAGCTTTTAGAGTTTTCCAACATTTCTACTCTATTGAATTAAAATTTACTTATTGAATAATAAGGACAATTATTAGCTTTGGAATTAGACATGGACTTATCTTTTTCATCCTACATACATTTTCTTCTTACTTTTGTAGCTCTTGAGGTATTGTCGATGGGTGATGTATATCCCTCTAGGATGAATTCCTAGACTTTGAACTCCATGGATTTGAAGAATCCTTACATTCTATCCTTCTATTAATAAAATTCAATTCCATTGAACATTTTTGGCTTGGTGTATGATGACCATTCAATTGTTCAACATTGAGATGTTAATCTCTAAAAATGAGAGTGTTGGGCTCTGATACTAGTTGAAGACAAAGAACTTAGAAGGGGGATTGAATAAGTTCCTCAATTTGAACAATCAAGATAGCCAAAATCTCACTTAAATTTACATGGTTCCCCAACTTGGGTACTTCCACACTTTGAGGGTATAATCCTTGTACATTGTTGGATATTTTTCCTTCAAAATATAATTTAAAAAACATCACAACAATTACAAAGTTTGCACTATACATAGAGCTTTCTCTTATAAGAAATACACTTAACCCTGCAAGGTTTCAAAAAGCTTAAAATGTGGTTTCATGGTTTGCACAACATTTACAATGACATGAGCTTTTCACTAAGTGATTTCTTATAATAAACACACTTATCCTTGTAAGGTTTCAACAAGCTCATTGGATGCCTTCTCAATAGAAGCACATCAACCTCATAGGGATTACAAATGAAGAAAAATAATCGAGAGAATGCAACTATACTTTACAAATTTCTTACACTTAGCCTCACATAAAAAATTCATAAATGATGGAGAAATGAGGAACAGAATAATTCACAAAATGTATTCAATCAAGGAATATTTTTATGTACATTTCTTTTCTTTTTTACTAAGATTTCATTCTTTTTATAACCTCTATTCTTTTCAAATAACCATTGGGATTCATGAAATGACTAGAAAATAGCTATTTGGAACATTCCATTTGAGCTTGAAATGTCTCTCTAAGTTCTAGCTACTTGTAGATTGGATGTCCCACTAGAAATTGGGATGTGTCACTTAATGTCCCAACTAGTGTGTCTCAACAACAATTGAGACACCTATTATTTTTGTGGGTCATTTGGCCTAAGATTAAGCTTTCACCTTTGGGACATCTAGGTAGATATCAAAACATCTTCTTTTAATTTCATGCATCCTTGTCATTCATGTTTTCCAATTAAGACTTTTGTCATCTCAAATTTATAACTCAGCTCTAATCTTAGTCTTAACTTGCTATTTATCTCAATATCTTCTTAAAACCATCTAAGCTCTTTCCTTGACATCTTATAAGTTCTTATCTCAATCTCATCAACTTGTTTTACTCTTACCCTGATCTCATAGAGTCTTGCAAGATCTTACAAGAATATTTTCCACATTATCTATTTTCCGAGATTTTGACATACCAAGAGTTCAACATGTAAGCCATGAATTTCATCCTACATATTAAAAATAGTCCAAAATTTTGTTAACATAAGATCATAAGCTACCCTTTTTGAATGGAGATCAAGGCATTTTTTCTTACTCTTGAATCCAATCAAATTACATGGCAAGAATCTAGCTACCATGCCTCTTGTTTGTAACATTAATTTTCCCTAAGTTGTTGCATTGACCCCTCTTTTTTGATGTTTTAAGGATTTATCCAAGATACATCAACAAAGAATGTGAAACATTATCATGGGTTTAACAACAATACTCCCTCTTCAAACTTGATTCTAAATCTATCAAATCATGCCAAGAAGTACTTGTGATAGTGAAATAAAGTTGAAGTAGGATGTCAAGGATTTGAGATAACATAATGGTTACATTGGCTATTTGAATGGTCATATGGGATAACATAGAATTTCAAATATGTTGACATCATGCCTATGACATAGTGACATGTTTGTTGGCTAGTGTGGTCTTCATCCTTCACCCTGGAGCTACTAGTTACTTGATGATGTTAAGAACAACTAGCATTTTGGTCATAGCCTTCTTTGGTCACTTGGCTCTCTCTCTCTCTCTCTCTCTCTCTCTCTCTCTCTCTCTCTCTCTCTCTCTCTCTCTCTCTCTCTCTCTCTCTCTCTCTCTCTCTCTCTCTCTCTCTCTCTCTCTCTCTCTCTCTCTCTCTCTCTCTCTCTCTCTCTCTCTCTCTCTCTCTCTCTCTCTCTCTCTCTCTCTCTCTCTCTCTCTCTCTCTCTCTCTCTCTCTCTCTCTCTCTCTCTCTCTCTCTCTCTCTCTCTCTCTCTCTCTCTCTCTCTCTACATGAGTGAAACCATCATTGGGTTTCACTCTCTCTCTACATGAGAGAAACCATCATTGGGTTTCATTGCCAAGGTTGAATTTCTATTTTATTTTCTTACTAAATGAAAGTTCGGTAATTTAGCAAACTTGATTAGCAAAGCATGTAGAAGAAGATGTTACATGATCATGGTGCATGAATGTCAAACATAGGTTTTAATCATGAACAAGGTAAGGAAGTCTAAAGTTTAGTTATCGGGTTATGACTTGGGAGGGATGACATAAGTGATGTCAAGCAAGCATTGTTGGCAAGGTCAAACAAGCTAGTCAAACCTCATGCATTGAGATCACATGATAACTTATTGCTATAATGAATCATACCTTTGCAATGACTTTAGGCTAATCTTGCAAGAACAATTCCAAGAGGACAATCAAACATGTCAAATAATACATGCAATCCTAGAGGTTACATGAAGTTACAAGTTAATATAGGCAACTATGATGTACAATCAATAGAACATGATAACTTTGTATCTTGTTATGAAAGTTCATAAAAAGTTCACAATGTTCATGTAGCCTTTCTATTTATTAGAATACAAGGTCCATCAGCATCACATTCTCATTCATATTTATAAATAAAAGGCCAACAACAATAAAAGAAAACATGTCATAGTTAAAAGTAACAAGGGTCATGTAAAGGTTTTCATGTTTCTTTACTAGGAGTTACTAATGTCTTGGGTAAAATGAGATTTAAGTGAGGAACTTAGTTTCAAGGTTTTCTCCTCATCATTATGGATTATGATGGAATTTTGACTAATGAATCCTTTATGATGTTCCTGGTCTTAAGGTCAAAAGCAATCAGGTCATTCCAAGGCATTAAGGCTACATGATCAAAAGGCTTCCAAGCTCTAGGTTTAGGCATTCAAGGTCAACTTGATTGAACAACATCACTAGGAGGATCTACTTAGGCTTAGAGGCTACTTGAATTTATTTCTCATCTTTCTAACTTAATCTTGGATATACACATAAGAACATCAAGTGGCATCTACATGATATAATTTTTTTAATCAAAGTTAAAATAATGTAAAACAATATAATAATAGAGCACAATAAAGTAAAATAGGTTAAAACAAAGTAAAACAAGGCTAAATAGGGAAAAAATATGAAATAAGGATTAAAGAAAGTAGATTAAGGTGGAACAAGGTAGATTGAGGGCCAAATGATGTAGAATAAGATTAAATAAGGACCAAGTGAGGTAAAAATAATGTAAAATGATGTAAAATGAGGTCGAATAAGTTCCAAAGATACCAAATGACCTCAAATGATGTGGAATTGGATCAAATAATGTCCAAATGATGCCAAATGATGTCAAAATGAGGTAAAATAAGGCTAAAACGGTTAAATGATGTCAAAATGCTACAAAATTATATCAAATGATATACAATTATGTCAAAACAATGCAAAATGATGTGAAATGATATCAAATGATGTAGAATGATGTCAAACAAGGTTAAATAAGGTCAAAAATAATATTCAATAATAATATTTATTTTTTGATTATTTTATCATCAAAATAAACAAAAATATAATGAAATAGGATATATATTGCTAAAATAAGGAAAAATCTAGTGAAAACAAGTAATAAATTACTAAAACAAGAAACAAACCTAGTGAAAGCATACCATAAATTGCTAAAATAAGCAAAAATCTAGATAAAACATGCCATAAATTACTAAAATAAGTAAAAATCCTATAGAAATGGACTATAAATGGCTAAAATAAGTAAAAATCTAGTGAAACAAGCCATGAATTGCTAAAATAAGTAAAATTAAGTGAAAATAGATTATAAATTGCTAAAATAAGTAAAAATCTAGTGAAAATGAGCATAAATTGGTAATATAAGTAAAAATCTAGTGAAAATAGTTAAAATAAGAAAATATCTTGTGGACAATTTTTGTATTCAAACTAGTTTAAAAAGCCAAAAATTTGTATTTGCAACTTCTGGGAATAATAGAAATTATTTTGACAATATATGCTAGCATATAGAATTAATTTCATTTGTGCAATGTAAGAAGTTAATTTTCTTTCCATAGCATATGGAGTTAATTTCCTTTCCATAGCATATAAGACAACATGTGGAATATTTTTATGTTTTTGCCCATGCCTTGTGGGACTCACTCATTAGAGAGGTGCAAATGCATATGGTTCGATGAGATGTGATATTGCATGGGCCGCGATATCGCTTACGCGATATCACGGCCATCGTGATATCACATCCCATGCGATATCGCATACGTGATATCGTGTTGTCCCCTGCGATATCTCGTACGCGATATCGCGGTCCGCTGCCAAATCTATAAATAAGAGGCGACACTCCTCTTATTTTCCATCCTAGGCTTAAAGTAAGGAAACTTTGGCAGTTTGATCACTCCAGAGATTGAATATTTTCCATGTGCCCGTAGTAGGAGTCCCCAAGTGAACGGATCTTTATTCAAATAGTTTGTACCTGAACACAAGTTGTGTATGGCAATAAAG